>CM065804.1:1903868-2152696 GCA_033398695.1 Orobanche coerulescens | reverse complement strand
CAAAACTACGAACAAATGGCTACCAAAGCTACAAAGCACTAGAAAGATCTGACAAGAGGAACTACCAAGCTATCCTCCAAATCTGACGAAGAGCCACATTAGATAGAGAACGGCGGGCCATCTAGAAGAGATAATATCACGAACAAGACCTATCACACTGGAAAGTAGCAGGAGTGAGGATCTCGGCGGCTCTGGCGAACCTCTCTCGTTCCTCTCTGCCCGAATCAAATAGACCAACGCGGCCAGAAGAATACGGTAAGTCACGTGGACCACGTGCTTACCTCTCCACCTCCTAATGACCCACAATACCCCGAGGCTCCACACAGTGGGGCCAGCAGGGACGACCCTCTAGCAATAGAAATACACCTCCTAGAATAAGGATTTGAAAGAATAGGTGGGAGTGCGTCTCACCGCCATACCACAAAGGACACAAATCCCATCAATATCTTTGAAGCCAAGGCTTATCCATAGTCGATACCCGCTCACTGAATAGCCAACCGAGAGGATGAAAGAGTGTCTAAGGATCTTTCGGTCCGTGCAAGGCGGAGCCCAAGGCAGGCGGCGAATAACTCTCACGAGAACCGAAGAAGCGAGAAGAGATGAAAAAATCCCGAACTAAAGCGGTCTCCATAAGCGATCCCGCCCCCCATGAATATGCTGGCAAAGCGGAAGAAATCTTTGCAAGCTCGAGCCTATCCACCAGCCACTCCCAAGAACCCTCAGCAATAGCAAGATCAAGCTAGCACCCACGTCGATCGCAGGACCACGGAGGAGCTCTGAGGAGCAGATGCCTAATCACACCCATAGAATGCCGGGTCCGACCACAAGAAGAAGGATGAGCCATCTCGATGGAATCTTTGAAATGCTCCCATAACAAGGGAACGCGTTTGGAAGGCAGCCAATACCAATTTGAATTTGGAGAAACACTAAGGTCCCGAGAAGGAACAACTGCTGCAACCTAAAAGTCAGAGCAGTGCTTTGACAGGCGATTAGAGCGTGATAAGAGCCGAGATATGACGAGCCATCGGCGCACGGTCTGAGCCTCAGCGGAATGATGCCACGGCCCCCACAATCCATCAAGCAAACCTTGGCCCGAGCCACCTTGGCGGGCCGAATCATAGAACCTCGCCGGAGAAGACACTTTGTCGTTTCTCAATCAAAGAGAAACGCCCTTAGGCAAAATAAAACTACACCCAATAAATATGTAAAGAAGATAAGACAGGCGAATAAGGCTGCCCGAGCCTGCCATGGAAAGAAGCTGATACTAGCCCACGAACTTCAGACGAGCTGACCATCAATCGAATCAATCGAAGGGAACACATGTGATTATCGGCTTTGAGTAATCAAGGAACTCCCAAATACCTCACGGGAAGTGACCCTGCATTTGAAACCCTAACAAGCTATTTGGACACAGGCCCCCTGCACTGAGCATGGCGATAGAAAGATATTACTCTTACTCGGGTTGGCCAGTAGTCAGAAAAGGAAGCAAAGATCTCTATACTTTTCTTAAGAACACAGCCGGAGACAACATCGGGATTACGAGAGAAGGAGGAGGTCGCCGGCAAAAGCAAGCATGAAGGTGCGTGTAGCCATCCTTATACTTTGATGAGAAGTAAACGATTGTAAAATTCCACCCACTTCTCATGCAGGACTCAACTTGTGTTGCCGGGTGATATACTTCAAAGATTCATGGTCAAGTGTATGATAAAATGCTTTGGCGAAGATAGTGACTCCAATGATCTAGAGCCCTCACAATAGCATAAAACTCCTTGTCATACGTCTGATAATTGAGGCAGGCAGTTTAACTTTTACGAAAAATAAGTGATAGGTCGCTTTCCTTGAATGAGAAGCTGCTCAATGCCAACTCCACTAGCATCACATTCTACCTCGAGCAGTTGCGAAAAATCGGGTAGTGCTAAGATTGGTGCTTCACACAACTTGCCTTCAAATTGGCGAAACGACTCTGAGCGGCCGGCTCCAATTAAACGTGCCCTTCTTCAAACACTCGGTTATCGGGCTTGTTAAGGTCTTGAAATCTCGAATAAACCTCCAGATAAAAGGAGGCAAGACCGTGGAATGATCTAACCCATTCACGGTTTTAGGAGTAGGCACGACTTAATAGCTTCAATTTTCCCTGATCATGAGCCTCCATCCTTCGAGACAACATAGCCAAGAAAAGTTATGCTCTCGTGAGAACGCACACTTTCTTTCTTTCCATATAGCCTCACGAGACCTAAGAGTCTCGAATACTTGCCGTAGATGTCCGAGATGTTCCTCCATTTGATCGACTATAAACCAAAATATCATCCAAATAAACAACCACAAATACGCCCAAAATGGTTTAAGTACCTCATTCATCAAGCGCATGAAAGTACTCGGTGCATTTGTAAGGCGAGCGGCATAACGGTCCATTCATCTGACCCGTGTTTAGTTTTGAAGGTACATCTTCCACTCATCTCCTTCGCATTATTTGGTGATAACCACCGTAGATCAATTTATGAAAAGATCAGCGTCCGTGTAATTCGTCGACATGTCATCAAGCCTCGGAATTGGAAATCGATATTTGATGATTATATTGTTCACAGCTCATTGTCAATACACATTCGCAAGAACCATCCTTCTTAGGAACAAGTAGGACCGAACCGCACATGGACTTAAACTTTCTCGACCATGCCCGTGGCTCATCAGGTTCTTCAATTTGCTTATGAAGTTCCTTCGTTTCCTCGGGTTTACACCTATAGGCGACTTTATTTGGAAGAGGTGCACTGGTATAAAGTCGATTTGATGCTCAATTCCACGAATTGGTGGCAAACCGACGGCGATTCTTCGGGAAGGCGTCATGAAGTCATGTAATAAGTTGGCCTTTGTATCCTCGTATTTAGCCGATACGTAATCATCTTGAGTCTCTTTTATCACCATCATGTAAATCGCTCGCCACTTTCCATAGCGTGTTCAACTTCCTCTCGCTCGCGAACATGGTGAGGTTCGGTTTTCCCCTCGTTTGGCACTTATGGAATGGATAGCTTGGGGTGACATCGGTTTTAATATGATCTTCTTTCCCTTATCTAGCAACTGCGTATTCGTTGCTCCTACCCCGATGCAAAACATCCCTATCAAATAACCAAGGGCGTCCCAAGCACGTGATGATACGATATCTAATATTCCGATCGAAGAAACTCAGATAAAATCGACATCCGTGATGATGCAAATTAGCAGCCATGCATCGTTATACTTAGGAGAAAGTGTTAAGCGGATTGGAGTTCGTTGTTAATCGGAATCGGAGTAACGTAGAATTCGACAACGGATCGGCCGAAAGCATGAAGATCGGCAAAACATGCTTGAAAGGGACACTTTGTCTTCATATCTTTCACAAAATAAATGAAGATCACCTCCTTCCCCACCATGACACAAGCGGCCGAAGCTTATAGATAGAGTGAAGACTTTCTTCTTCATGTCACCATCAAGATATCTTCATCAAATCAACACCAAATCCTCCTAAAGTTCGGTAGATTGGAAGCAAGTGCAAGGGAGGATATTTTGTTCTACTTCATGTCACCATCAAGACCAAAGTTTGCCTCATGTCTCTTTCACCTAATAACACCAAGATTGCTTGGTATCTACTTGGAGATTTAGTAGAAATAGGAAGTTGCTAGGAAGTTCGTTTTCGTTTTGTTGTATTTTCTTACGGTTGGAAACTACTATATATAGTAGTGTTCGTTGTATTTTTAAATCATCTAGAAACATAATAAACAATGTATTTCCTTTGAAATATACGTTGAACGAGTTCGACAAACTTTAGTTATTGTTTGAAGTCTCGAGATTTTAACTTGATCAATTCTCAAAGGTCTTGGGAAGAGATTACCCTTTTATCGAGTTATAGGTCTAGTTCGATAAAAACACACCAATCTCCGTACATCATACTATATCTCGTAAGAATCACATTAAATTCGTACATCACATTTTTAATTTTTTATACATATTGTAAACTTGTTAATCTTCCGTTGGGTTTATCGCATTACTTACGTAATTCGTATCATAAGTGGTATCGAGAGACATTTGTCTCACGATTCTCGACATCATGAAGAAGATGGCATTCAGATGAAGAAGTAGCACAACTACGTGGCGTTCTTCGTGGCTTCGGAGCCCGAAATCCATGCGGCGAGGACGGCACCATGCATGCACCACGACATGCGGATGAATACAAGACCGAACTTAGGAGTTCGTAGGCGGCACCGATCCTGAGGTTTATTTGGAGTGGGAAAGAAAAATTGAGCAGATGTTTGAGTTCAAGGAGCTCAATAATGGAGTCACGTTGCAAGTACGCGATTCTCAAACTTGGAAAGGAGCTTCCCTTTGGTTTGAGCGAATGAAAACGCAAAGAAGTCGTGCCGGAAAGAGAAGATACGTTCGTGGGATTCCCTAAAAGGAAACTACGAAAAAGATATGTCCCGACTACACACAAGCTAAGTGCATGCGAAAATTTCGACCTCACGAGAAGCTAAGTGTCGAGGAGTACATCGAGGAGTTTGAAAACTTATCCTTGATGGGAGAACTTGAAGAAAGCGAAAAATTGCATGTCCGTTTCCTACGAGGTTTGAACAAAAATATTGCTAATTAGTGAAACTCTACCCCTATTCCGACTTCGATACTTTATGCGGGCTTTGCATAAAGTTGGAAAATCAAAACAAAACAAAACTCTCTAAACCCGAATTCCCACCTAAATATGGAAATACCAACTTTGGCGCGAGTTCTAGCTCGTTTCCAAACCTGTCACCACAAACTGACCCGTTACTACCCTTCCAAAACTCTATCACACCAAAAGAAACAAGCCTATCTAAAGTCCGGTGTTTCAAATGTCAAGGATTTGGACACTATCAAAGTGCTTGTTGATACAATTCGTAAGTAATACGTATAAAACACAACGGAAGATTAACACGTTTACAATATGGATCGAAATTACAAAGGTGATGGGCCAATTTTATGTAGGATTCGGCCGTGATGAAGTAAGATGTACGGAGTTTGGTGTGTTTTTATCGAACTAGACCTATAACTCGATAAAAGGGTAATCGCTTCCCAAGACCTTTTGAGAATTGATTAAAGTTAAAATCTCGAAACTAATCAAACAATAACTAAGGTTTGTCGAACTCGTTCAGCGTATATTTCAAAGGAAATACAAAGTTTATTATGATTCTCGATGTCTTACAACCACAACGAGCACTACTATATATAGTAGTTTCCAACCGAAAAGAAAATACAACAAAGCAGAGAAAAGGAAACTTCTAACAACATCCTAATCGGCCGAAATAATACAAAAACAACAAAAAGCGAAAATGAAATCTCCCTCCTTTAGCATGCTCGGCGAAATCTTCAAGGTGGGGCAAAGGTGAGATCTTCTTTGATTTGGCAAGATCATGAAGATTTTGATGATCATGTTTGGGCGATTTTTCAAGGGTGGGAAGGAGTACTTTTGAATAATCTAAAGCTTTGGTGACTTTGACAAACTTGGAAAGGGATGCTTGACAAATCTTGGTGTGGACCAATCGGCCGATCCTCCATGTTAGGGCGATTAAGCGTTAATTCGTCGCCATATTTACGTAACTCGGTTCCGATTAGAAACGTAACTAAAAACCGTGTAACATTTTCTCTAAGTACAACGATGCATGGCCATGCGAATTTGCATCATCATGGATGTCGATTTTTATCGGAGTTTCTTAGTGGAATATTAGATATCGTATCATTCCCTCCGTCTTTGAAAGGAATTGACCTCAGTCTGCAGTGCCATCGTCGTCATGTTAAGGTGAGAGTTCACTTTCGTTGAATGTCGCGTGTACTCCGTTTTCGCCCGGAAGTTCGACTTTGTTTGCGTTGTCGTTCACCTTTTCCACAATTTTGTACGGACCCTCGGCTCTCGGCATCAATTTGTTCTTAGTTTGCTTAGGAATCTTTCTTTTCTCAAATGTATCAAACCAAGTCGCCAACATCAAATAATCTCGTCTTTTTATTTTTGTTCGACTTAGTTTGTATATTTCATTTACTTCTTTAATCCGTTCCGTATCTTTTAGTGTAACTTCATCATGGATTTGAGTTTTGCTTGGCGTCCTTGTGAACCAATTCGTTGCTCGGCGGGAATCAAGTCAATGGCAAGTGCGGATTTAATCCGTATACCACTTCAAAGGTGAATGAGCATTGGCATAGCAGGGTGATCGGTTGTATGCGAAGTCGGCATGAGCAAGTTGCGTCCCAATCTTTGAGTTTTATTTACCAATCCTCGTAATAATGCTCCCAAGGTTCGATTAGTTACCTCGATGCATCCGTCATTTGCGGGTGATGTGAAATCTTGAATAGGAGTTTAGTGCAGACTTTCCTCCATAAAGTATTCGAGTAACTCGAAATTTGGAATCTCGATCCGACACGATAGTTTTGGAACTCCGTGTAAGCGAACTATTTCCGGAAATACAAGTCCGCCGCGTTGCTTGCATCATCGGTTTGTGGCATGCGACAAAGTGAGCCATTTTTGAAAAGCGGTCGGCGACCACCATGATCGAGTCTTTGCCTCGTTGAGTGCGAGGTAAAGCCACAATAAAATCCATCGAGACATCCTCCACGGTCGTAGCGGTATCGGCAGCGGCATGTATGTACTCGACTTGAGCAGACTTTTCATCATATGACAAGTTACGCATTTGCTCACGATTGTCTTTGACGTCACCATACATCTTGGCCAAAAGAAATGTTCTTTTAGCACCTCTGATCTTGGTCGAGCCGAAGTGGCCGGCTAGTCCTCCTCCGTCGCCTCCCGAACCCGACAATTCCGAATTGTATGTCTCGCACACATAGTTTATTCCCCTTGAAGAGAAAGCCATCTTGTAAAACAAATTCCTCGTGCAGGGCCGTTTTACAACGGTTAAAAATTTCCCAGAAATCCAAATCGTCGTTGTAATGATCTTTCAAAGTCTCGAATCCCAACAAGCGAACATCTAGCATCGGCATGAAGGCATACCGTCTCGACAGTGCATCCGCCACTACATTACTCTTCCGTCTTTGTACTTGGATGAAAAATGAAAAGATTGTAAAAATTCCACCCATTTTGCATGCCTCGGGCTTAACTTACTCTGTCAGATTGATGTATTTCAGCGACTCGTGATCGAATGCGGCCACGAAATGTTTGAGTATGAGATAATGACTCAATGATCGAGTGCTCTTACGATAGCATAGAACTCCTTGTCGTAAGTACAATAATTCACTCGGCGCCACTTAACTTCTCAGAAAAATAGGCAATGGGACGGCCTCTACGAATGAAACCTTTGCCCGATTTCAACTCAGCTAGCATCGCATTCTACCTCAAGCGGTTGTGAAAAATCGGGCAACGTCAAAATCGGCGCTTCACATAATTTTCCTTTTAAGTTTTCAAAAGCCTTTTGGGCCGTCTCGTTCAAGCAAAAGTTCCCTTTTCGGACACTCAGTGATCGGTGGAGATAGTCTTTGAAGTCCGTATGAATCGTCGGTAAAAAGAAGCGAGGCCGTGAAATGGCCGTACCTCCGTGATTGTCTTTGGGGTCGGCCACGACTTGATTGCCGCGATCTTCTCTTGGTCGGCCAAAACTCCGTCTTTTGAAACAACATGGCCGAAAGACAAGACTCTCGACTAGGAAAGTACACTTCTCCCGTTTTCCATAAAGTTTTTGTTCCCTTAGCGTCTCAAACACGTACCGCAAATGTTCGAGATGTTCTTCTACGGACCAATGTAGATCAAAATGTCGTCTAAGTACCACGACAACAAACTTTCCCAAGAAAGGTTTAAGAACCTCGTTCATCAACCTCATAAAGGTGCTCGGGCGTTGGTGAGGCCGAATGGCATCACAACCCATTCGTAAAGTCCATTCTTCGTTTTAAACGCCGTTTTCCATTCGTCTCCCTCTCGCATGCGGATTTGATGGTATCCGCTCAGTAAATCAACTTTGGAAAATATAACCGAGCCATGTAGCTGCGTCCGGCATGTCGTCTAGTCTCGGGATGGAAGCGATGCTTGCGGTGATGTTATTCACGGCCCTACGTCGATACACATTAGCCACGTTCCGTCTTTTTTGGCACAAGTAGAATGGAACTTTCGGACTTAAACTTTCTCGGACATATCCGTGATTCATGAGTTCATCAATTTGGCGTTGTAGTTCTTTGGTTTCTTGGGATTACAACGTCGCCGCTTTGTTCGGTAATGGAGCTCGGTATAAGATCAATCGGTGTTCAATCCAGCGGATAGGTGGTAACCCTACCGGCAAGTCTTCGAAATACGTCAGAAAACTTCGTGTAAAATCGTCTATCTCTTCCTCATGTTGCGAATCGGTGGCAAGATTTGGACCTCTTTGATCATCATCAAATAAACACGCTCGCCATTGTCAATGGCGTGTTGACTTCTTTCGTTTGCAAACATCGTAAGCTTCGGTCCTTCGACTTTTTCGAACTCATCGTCGGATAGCTTGAGGTGACATAGGTTTAAGGACAATTTTTTACCTTTGTCACGTAGCTCATACTCATTACTCCTCCCTCGATGTAATGCGTCCGATCAAATAACCAAGGTCTTCCTAATAACACGTGACATCGTCCATCGGTAATACATCGCATGTAATGTCATCGCCATACGAACCCATGGTGAGTCCGACCTTCACTTGCCTTGATACTTTCACCTTGTTTCCATCATCGAGCCAATGGAGTGCATACGGCTTAGGATGGGCCGTGGTGATCAAGCGAGTTTTGAGACCATCTCGCTCGATGCCACGTTTGTACAACTTCCACCGTCAATGATCAAGCTACACCATTTCTCTCCGACCACGGCGCCGTGTGAAAGATTTGGTCGTTGTTCTTCGTCACTCAGAAATTTGCCGTTTGTAACATCGAAGGACAAGGTTCGTGTCATAGTTCGGGGCATCGTATGCCTCGCATTCTTCTTCTTCTTCTCGTCGACTTCTAAGTTAAACGTCTCCAACTCTTTCTTCTTGGCTAATAATTCCTCTCGGGCGGCTATGGCTTCTCGTAGCGTCACAATCCTCCGATTCGGACAAGCACTTTGATAGTGTCCAAATCCTTGACATTTGAAACATCGGACTTTAGATAGGCTCGTCTCTTTTGGTGTGGTAGGGGTTTTGGAATGGTAATGTAGGTGGCTTGTGGTGACGAGGTTTTGGAAGCGAGCTAGAACTCGCGCCAAAGTTGGTATTTCCGTATTTAGGTGGGAATTCGGGTTTAGAGAGTTTGGTTTTGTTTTGATTTTCCAACTTTATGCAAAGTCCGCATAAAGTATCGAAGTCGAGAATAGGGGTAGAGTTCACGGAATTAGCAATGTTTTTGTTCAAACCTCGTAGGAAGCGGGACATGCGCAATTCTTCGCTTTCTTCAAGTTCTCCCATCAAGGATAAGTTTTCAAACTCCTCGATGTACTCCTCGACACTTAACTTTCCTTGCGTGAGGTCGAAATTTTGATCTGAGACTTAGCTTGTGTGTAGCAGGACATATCTTTTCGTAGTTTCCTTTTAGGGAATCCCACGAGCGTATCTTCTCTTTTAAACACGACTTCTCTGCGTCTTCATTCGCTCAAACCAAAGGGAAGCTCCTTTCCAAGTTTGAGGATCGCGTGCTTGCAGCGTACCTCGTCATTGAGCTCCTTGAACTCAAACATTCGTTCAATTTTCTTTCCCACTCGGATAAACTTGGGATCGGTGCCGCCTACGAACTCAGGAAGTTCGGTCTTGTATTCATCCGCATGTCGTGGTGCATGCATGGTGTCATGTCCTCGTCGTGCATGGATTAAGGCTCGGCAAGCCACGAAGAGCGTCACGTAGTTGTGCTACTTCTTCATCGGTGAATGCCATTTTCTTGATGATATCGAAGCGTGAGACAAGTGGCTCGATACCACTTATGATACGAATTACGTAAGTATCGTATAAAACACAACGGAAGATTAACACGTTTACAATATGGATCGAAATTACAAAGGTGATGGGCCGAATTTTATGTGGGATTGCCGTGATGAGTAAGATGTACGGAGTTTGGTGTGTTTTTATCGAACTAGACCTATAACTTCGATAAAAGGGTAATCGCTTCCCAAGACCTTTTGAGAATTGATTAAAGTTAAAATCTCGAAACTCGTCGAAACAATAACTAAGGTTTTGAACTCGTTCAACGTATATTTCAAAGGAAATACAAAGTTTATTATGATTCTCGATGTCTTACAACCACAGCGAGCACTACTATATATAGTAGTTTCCAACGAAAGAAAATACAACAAAGCGAGAAAAGGAAACTTCCTAACAACATCCTAATCGGTAGAAATAATACAAAAACAACAAGAAAAAAGCGAAAATGGAAATCTCCCTCCTTTAGCATGCTCGTAGAAATCTTCAAGGTGGGGCAAAGGTGAGATCTTCTTTGATTTGGCAAGATCATGAAGATTTTTGATGATCATGTTTGGGCGATTTTTCAAGGGTGGGGAAGGGTACTTTTGAATAATCTAAAGCTTTGGTGACTTTGACAAACTTGGAAAGGGATGCTTGACAAATCTTCGGGTGTGGACCAATCGGCGATCCTCCATGTTAGGGCCAATTCGGCGTTAATTAGTCGCCATATTTACGTAACTCGGTTAGATTAGTAACGTAACTCAATCCGTGTAACATTTTCTCCTAAGTACAACGATGCATGGCCATGCGAATTTGCATCATCATGGATGTCGATTTTTATCGAGTTTCTTAGTGGAATATTAGATATCGTATCACTTGTCCGAATCGGAGGATTGTAGCGTTGCGAGAAGCCATAGCCGCGAGAGGAATTATTAGCCGAAGAAGAAAGAGTTGGAGGCGTTTTTAACTTAGAAGGCAGCGAAGAAGAAGAAGAATGCGAGGCATACGATGCCGAACTATGACACGAACCTTGTCCTTCGCATGTTACAAGCGAAGGCCGCCCCAAGTGACGAAGAACAACGGGACCAAATCTTCCACACGAAGTGTCGTGTCGGAGATAAATGGTGTAGCTTGATCATTGACGGTGAAAGTTGTACAAGCGTGGCATCAGCGAGATGGTTTCAAAACTCGGTTTGATCACCACGGCCCATCTAAGCCGTATGCACTCCATTGGCTCGATGATGGGAACAAAGTGAAGGTATCAAGACAAGTGAAGGTCGGACTCACCATGGGTTCGTATGGCGATGACATTACATGCGATGTACTACCGATGGGCGCATGTCACGTGTTATTAGGAAGACCTTGGTTATTTGATCGGGACGTACTACATCGAGGAGGAGTAATGAGTATGAGTTACGTGACAAGGTAAAAAAATTGTTCTTAAACCTATGTCACCTCAAGCTCTCCGGACGATGAGTTCGAAAAAGTCGAAGGACGAAACTTACGATGTTTGCAAGCGAGAAAGAAGTCGAACACGCCATTGGCGATGGCGAGCGTGTTTATTTGATGATGATCAAAGAGGTCGAAATCTTGCCACCAAATCGCAACATGAGGAAGAGATAGGCGCACTATTACATGAGTTTTGGACGTATTTCGAAGACTTGCGGTAGGATTACCACTATCCGCGGGATTGAACACCAGTTGATCTTATCGGGAGCTCCATTCCGAACAAAGCGGCGTATCGTTGTAATCCAGAAGAAACCAAGAACTACAACGTCAAATTGTGAACTCATGAATCACGGATATGTCAGAAAGTTTAAGTCGGTGTGCGGTTCGATTCTACTTGTACCAAAAAAGGCGGAACATGGCGAATGTGTATTGTGATGAGCCGTGAATAACATCACCGTCAAGTATCGGTTTCCCATCCGAGACTAGGCGACATCTTTGAGCGAGTTACATGGCTCGGTTATATTTTCCAAAGTTGATTTACGGAGCGGATACCATCAAATCCGCATGCGAGAGAGACGAATGGAAAGCGGCGTTTAAAGCGAAGAATGGACTTTACGAATGGGTTGTGATGCCATTCGGCCTCCTGCCAGAGCACCTTTATGAGGTTGATGAGCGAGGTTCTTAAACCTTTCTTGGGAAAGTTTGTTGTCGTGTACTTAGGCGACATTTTGATCTCTGATCGGTCAGTAGAAGAACATCTCGAACATTTGCGGTGCGTGTTTGAGGCGCTAAGGAACAAAAACTTTATGGAAAGCGGGAGAAGTGTACTTTCTAGTCGAGAGTCTTGTCTTTCTCGGCTGTGGTGTTTCGAAAGACGGAGTTTCGGTCGACCAAGAGAAGATCGCGGCAATCAAGTCGTGGCCGACCCCAAAGACAATCACGGATACGGTCATTTCATGGCCTCGCTTCTTTTTCAGGCGATTCATACGGGACTTGACACTATCTCGGTCAGATCACGGAGTGTCGAAAAAGGAACCTTTGCATGGAGCGAGGCGACCCAAAGGCTTTTGAAAATTTAAAAGGAAAATTATGTGAAGCGCCGATTTTGGCGTTACGATTTTTCTAACCGTTTGAGGTAGAATGCGATGCTAGCGGAGTTGGAATCGGGCGGTGCTTATTCAAAGAGGCCGTCCCATCGCCTATTTTTCGGAGAAGTTAAGTGGCGCCAGTGAATTATTGTACTTACGACAAGGAGTTCTATGCTATCGTAAGAGCACTCGATCATTGGAGTCATTATCTGCGTTGAAACATTTCGTGCGCATTCGGATCACGAGTCGTTGAAATACATCAGCGGACGAGTAAGCTAAGCCGAGAGACATGCAAAATGGGTGGAATTTTTACAATCTTTTCACTTTTCATCCAAGTACAAAGGCAGGAAGAGTAATGTAGTGGCGGATGCACTATCGAGGCGATATGCCTTCTTGTCGATGCTAGATGTTCGTTTGTTGGGGTTCGAGACTTTGAAAGATCATTACAACGACGATTTGGACTTCGGGAAATTTTTAACCGTTGTAAACGGCCCCATCTGAGGAATTTATTTTACGGGATGGCTTTCTTTTCAAGGAAATAAATTGTGTGTGCTGAGGCATACAATTCGGGAATTGTTGGTTCGGGAGGCGCACGGAGGAGGACTAGCCGGTCACTTGGTTCGACCAAAGCGTAGAGTGCTAAAAGAACATTTCTTTTGGCCGAAGATGTATGGTGGCGTCGGCTGTCGTGAGCAAATGCGTAACTTGTCACATGATGAAAAGTTCGTTCAAGGCAGTACATACATGCCGTTGCGATACCGTTACGGCCGTGGGAGGATGTCTCGATGGATTTTATTGTGGCTTTACCTCGTACTCAGCGAGGCAAAGACTCGATCATGGTGGTTGTCGGCCGTTTTCAAAAATGGCTCACTTTATCGCGTGCCACAAAGCCGATGATGCAAGCAATGTGGCGGACTTGTACTTAGGAAGTAGTTCGTTTACACGGAGTTCCAAAACTATCGTGTCGGATCGAGATTCCAAATTTACGAGTTATACGGAATACTTTGTGGAGGAAAGTTGGTACTAAACTCCTATTGATACTTCACATCACCCATGGCAAGCCAGACGGACGAGGTGACTAATCGAACCTTGGGAGCATTATTGCGAGGTTGGTAAATAAAACACGGAAGGATTGGGACGTTAAACTTGCTCATGCGGAATTCGCCTGGCAAATCACCGGTTATGCCACGGCCCATTCACCTTTTGAAGTGGTATACGGATTAAATCCGCACTTGCCATTGGACTTGATTCCCTTACCGAGCAACGAGTTGGTTCACAAAGGCCGAAGCAAAACTCAAATCAATGGTGAAGTTACATGAAAAGATACGGGAGCGGATTAAAGTAAATGAAATATACAAGCGGAAGTCGAACAAAAATAAAAAGGCGAGATTATTTGATGTTGGCGACTTGGTTTGGATACATTTGAGAAAAGAAAGATTCCCAAGCAAGCGGAAGAACAAATTGATGCCGAGGCCGAGGTCCGTACAAAATTGTGGAAAAGGTGAGCGACAACGCATACAAAGTCGAACTTCCGGGCGAATACGGAGTACACGCGACATTCAACGTAGGTGATCTCTCACCTTATCTTGGCGGCGATGGCATTGCGGAATTGAGGTCAATTCCTTTCAAAGGCGGAGGAATGATACGATATCTAATATTCGATCGAAGAAACTCAGATAAAAATCGACATCCATGATGATGCAAATTCGCATGGCCATGCATCGTTATACTTAGGAGAAAGTGTTAAGCGGATTGGAGTTACGTTGTTAATCGGAATCGGAATAACGTAGAATTCGGCAACGGATCGGCCCGAAAGCATGAAGATCGGCGAAACATGCTTGAAAGGGACACTTTGTCTTCATATCTTTCACAAAATAAATGAAGATCACCTCCTTCCCCACCATGACACAAGCGGCCGAAGCTTATAGATAGAGTGAAGACTTTCTTCTTCATGTCACCATCAAGATATCTTCATCAAATCAACACCAAATCCTCTAAAGTTCGTAGATTGGAAGCAAGTGCAAGGGAGGATATTTTGTTCTACTTCATGTCACCATCAAGACCAAAGTTTGCCTCATGTCTCTTTCACCTAATAACACCAAGATTGCTTGGTATCTACTTGGAGATTTAGTAGAAATAGGAAGTTGCTAGGAAGTTCGTTTCTCGTTTTGTTGTATTTTCTTACGGTTGGAAACTACTATATATAGTAGTGTTCGTTGTATTTGTAAATCATCGAGAATCATAATAAACATTGTATTTCCTTTGAAATATCGTTGAGCGAGTTCGACAAACTTTAGTTATTGTTTGACGAGTCTCGAGATTTTAACTTGATCAATTCTCAAAAGGTCTTGGGAAGAGATTACCCTTTTATCGAGTTATAGGTCTAGTTCGATAAAAACACACCAAACTCCGTACATCATACTATATCACGGCCGAATCCCATTAAATTCGTCCATCACCTTTGTAATTTTTGATCCATATTGTAAACTTGTTAATCTTCCGTTGTGTTTATACGCATTACTTACGTAATTCGTATCACGTGACAAGCATCCATTGGAATCACATCACACAATATCTCATCGTGATATGAACCCATTGCTAATTCGACCCGAACTTGCTTCGAAACCCTTACCTTACTTCCGTCATCAAGCCAATGTAAAGCATATGGCTTAAGGTGAGTTGTGGTGGTTAGTCAAGCTTCATCACCATTTCACTTGAAGCCACGTTGGTGCAACTTCCTCCGTCGATAATTAAACTACACCACTTATCTCGACTTGACACTTTGTATGGAATATTTGATCCATTGTTACGACTCGCTCGGAACCGACTTGGCTTGCAGAGTGCGAAGGACCAAGGCTGTATCATAATTCGGAGCATCATAAGTCTCGCATTCTTCTCCTTCTTCTTTCTTCATGTCGAAATCAAATATGTCACCTAGTCTTTCTTCCTCAACCAACAACTCGTCTCGGATCATGACAACTTCCCTTAGTGTCACCACTCGCTTGTTTGGACAAGCATTTTGATAATGTCTGAATCCTTGACATTTGAAACATCTCACTTTAGCCAAACTCGTCTCTTTCGCAATGTAGAGTCAGTTGCCTTGTTGGAATCGCAACGAGGCTGAGTCAGTACGATTGCCTTAGCGGTGAACTAGACCGGCAGCTTGGGTTTCCAAATTTGGGGAACTAGAGTTTATACATCTTCATCTGTTTTGAGCTTCGACTTCACACATAGCCCACATAATGTATCGAAGTCCTCGTATGGATCTGATTCAGTGAGTTAGCTATGCTTGGTTTAGGCCACGTAAGAATCGCGACATTTTTTCTGATTCTCCTCTATGTCTCCCATTAATGTTAGATTCTCAAACTCCTCAATGTACTCACTGACATTTAACTTTCCTTGCATGAGATCTGCAATCTCCCTGTACAAGGACAACCGGTGTGATGTCGGCACATATCTTTTACGAAGTTTTCTTTTTAACGAATCCAACGAACGGATCTTATCCTTTCTCGTACGAGCTCTTCGTGTTTTTACTCCTTCGTACCAAAGTGAAGCTCCTTTCCCCAACTTGAGAATTGCATACTTACACCTTTTCTCATCGTCGAGATCTTTAAACTCGAACATACGATCAATTTTTTGTTCCCATTCCAGGTAAACTTGAAGTCTGTCCCTCCAGCGAACTTGGAGCTCGTTCACCTTGAACTCTTCGACATGGCGTGAGGGTCGTTCATAGTCACCACGCCTAGGTTTAGGCCAGTGGTCGCGTTTTACAGTACGTCACGCAATCGTCATGAAGTTTTGCCTAAAAGTCGGCGTCGTTGAGATCCATCTTGCCAAAGATCAAGAACCTTACGCTCGATACCACTTATGTTACGAATTCTCAATTGTGATGCGAATTCGCTATCAATCTGACGGAAGGATTTTTGTGCCGGAAGCTATCGGCAAGAAAGCTGTCGAGGCGGTGACAACAATTCGCTACGGCGGTATACGGGCTATCGGCCGCGCTCGCGGCAGGAATGTATGGCGGCAACTCGTCTGACAACAAGGCAGGAACTTGACAAAAGTAAAGACTTGATGCGATCCACTTCAGCAATGACTTGAAGCGGCACGTTTGGTGGACACGAATTCAACGAAACAAGTTCAAAGGATCGAACAACACTTTACGCGAAATATCGGACAAGTATACAAGCGTATCGAAAAACAAACGAATATCGAAACAAGATATAAACGGATGTTTTTATCAAATTAGAACTATAATTTGATAAGGTGATTTCTCCTCAAGACCTATTGAGAATCAATCGATTAATACTCGAAACGCGTCGAATAAAAACCAAGTTTTGATGAAAAGCATTCACCAGGGAAAAACACAAAGTGTTCTTATTTCTTCAACATTCAATAATCCTTCATTACAACTCTACTGCCGCTATTTATAGGCAAAAGCAGATTGATAAGATTAATTAAACTAATACAAGTGAGCTTAAAATAAGGAAAGATAATAAAAGGTTCCTCATGTCACTTGTTGACAAAAGTAAAAGTGAGTCTTTGTCTCCAAGTTACTTGCTGACAGCCGCCTTTTGCCAAGAATCCTGCTGCTTTTGTAAGAGAAAGCTGAACATTCTTTTATTGTTTAGTTGCCACTTGAACCTCTTTCCTTCCCCAAGATGCAAGTTGTCTTTTGTTTAAGTTATTCCAATTCCGACTATCAAGGTAACTCCGTACCTCGTTTCTGTTTTCTCGCCTAAGTACATTGGAGTATGATCGAGGTGTTTTACGTCAATTCTTACTTCGTCTTCTACGCTTGGAGTAGTCGGTTTCGTATCATAAGCATTGTCATTCACCTTCACAATTATTTTAAATGGTACCTCGGCTCGTGGCATTAACTTTTTCTTATGCTTACTCGGAAATCGCTCTTTTCTCAAATGTATCCAAACTAAATCTCCAACCTCAAATACTCTTGGTTTCCTTTGTTTGTTTGATTTTCTTTTGTACGCCTCATTTATCTCCTTGATTCGTTCACGCACCAATTCGTGTAATTTCATCATTGATTTCGGCTTCGACTCGCATCCTTATGCACCAATTCGTCACTCGGTAGTGGAATTAAGTCTAGCGGTATGTAAAGATTCAATCCGTAAACTACTTGAATGGAGAGTGTGTCGTGGCATGGGTAGGAGAACAGTTATAAGCAAACTCCGCATGTGCGATTTTAGATCCCAATCCTTTTGTGTTTTGCTTACTAAGCCTGCAGCAGTGTTCCCAGGGTTCGATTAGTCACTTGATTTGTCAAATCTGTTTGAGGATGATGCGAAGTACTAAACAAAAGCTTGGTTCCCACCTTCCTCCACAATGTATTCCAAAAGTAGCTTAGAAACTTGAGTTCTGTCAAAACAATAGTTTTTGGGACTCCATGTAATTGCACCACCTCTCGAAAATACAAGTCAGCGACATTACTCGCATCATCAGTTTTGTGACAAGCAACAAAATGAGCCATCTTTGAAAAACGATCGACAACAACCATGATCGCATCGTTTCCTCGTTGGGTTCGAGGCAAAGCAACGATGAAATCCATCGAGACATCTTCCCATGGCCTCTCCGGAATCGGTAAAAGTGTGAAGACTCCTGGTTTGAACGAACTCTTCGCAACATGGCATGTCACACACTTGCTGATTATATTATGGACATCCCCCTGCATCCTTGGCCAATAAAAATGTTCTTTGAGCACATCAAGTTTTGGCCGAACCAAAGTGGCCGGCCAAACCCCCTCAGTGAGCCTCTCGAACCGGCAATTCTCGAATCGTGTGCACAGGTAGGCAAGGCGATTTCCCTTGAAAAGGAAGCCCTCTGTATCGAAAAATCTTCTATCGGGCGGTTGCAAAGGGCAAAGGTCTCGCAAAAATCCGCATCACCGTCGTAATACTCCTTTCTTGTCTTGAATCCAAGCAAGCGAACATCAAGAGTAGAGAGCAAGGCGCAATGCCTGAACAATGCATCTGCTACAATATTGCTCTTTCCATCCTTATACTTTGATGAGAAGTGAAACGATTGTAAAATTCCACCCATTTCGCATGCACGAGACTCAACTTGTGTTGCCGTTAATATACTTCAATGATTCATGATACGATCTGAATTACGTATATAAGTGTACGTAAAGCGTATAAAATACAACGGAAGATTATCACGGTTTTTACAAGTATCAAAGTAACAATGAAAATAAAAGGTGGTGGCGAATTTATGTGGTTTCTGCAGTGAGGTAGTGTAGTGTATGGGTTTGAATGTGTTTTATCGAATTAGACCTATAACTCGATAAAGATAATCTCTCCTCAAGACCTATTGAGAATTGATCAAGTTATAATTCGAGACGCGTCGAAATAATAACCAAGGTTTTGTTGAACTCGTTCAACGTATATTTCAAGAGAAATACAATGTTTATAACTTTCAAGATGCTTTACAAATACAACAAGCACTACTATATATAGTAGTTTCCAACCATAGAAAATACATCAAAAACAAGCAAATGAAACTTCCTAGCAACTCCTTCAAATCGGCCGAATCATGTAGGGTTCATGAGGATTTTGTGGTGATATGATATCAAGTCTTTTGGAATTATCATGGTGATTAGGACATGAAGGATAATGACATGAAAGAGACATTTGATGAAAGTCTTCATCAAATTCTTTTGTTCAAATCGGCCGAAACATGGAGGGATGATGAGGATTTTGTGGTGATATGATATCAAGTCTTTTTGGATTTATTATGGTGACTATGACATGAGGGACAATGACATGAAGGAAAGTTTTGAGGAAAGTCTTCTTCGATCTTGTGTTTTGGCCGTGAGGTATCATGGTGGGAAGGAGAAATATCTTCATTTGGAGTTATTATGGTGATGGTGACATGAAGAAGATATTTGATGAAAGTCTTCATCAAATAAGCTTGGGCGATTTTGTAGTGAGGTGGGGAAGGAGAAATATCTTCATGCATCTTGACAAATCATGAGTCCCTTTCAAGCATGATATGGCCAAATTTTCATGCTTTGGACCGATTCCGTCGTCGAGTTTTACGTTACTCCGGTTAGATTAACAACGTAACTCCAATCCGCGTGTTCTTTTCTCCCAAGTATAATGATGCATGACCATGCGAATTTGTATCGTCGTGGATGTCGATTTTTATTGGAGCTTCTTCGATTGGAATATTAGGTATCGTATCGGGATCAAGCATTGTAGTGGACTTTGAAAATGAAGTCTTGAAACTAGAAGAGACAAAAATCTTCATGATCTTGGACCAAATATGATGTTGTCGGTTTTGTCATTTCTGGGATCAATGGGTCCGAATTTGGTCCTATGAACTCATAAGATTTGTAGCTCTCTTTCTTAGCTTTCCATAGCCACTTGAATCACTGAATCGGATTTCGGACGAGAAAGTTATGGGCAAAATACTAAAGCGCTCTGAAGTCGTCGTGCGCGCGAGAATTGGTAATTTGTCCATGTATTTTGCATGAGGATTTTATGTATGCGACTCAATCAAGCTTGGTGGATAATCTTCTTGATGTTGACCGATTCGTATCATACCCTCCCCTTTCAAAGGATTTGACCTCAAATCCAGTTTTGAACTTTTTTTTTTTTATGCTGTAAGACTTGACATGTAGTTCATTGGATGCTCGGTCTTAATCACATCATTCCCTTCTTTTTCAAGAAGATTCATTCTTGATTCTAATGCCCGAAAGAAGGGTTGATACTCTGGATATAATTGCACTCTTCCCGGTTTGAAGATGTAATTTTCGACCATAATGTTGACTTTAACTTGTGATTGCGTATCGAAGAACAACATGCAAAATGAAACAAGCGACATACCTAGGAGTCTTCCATTCCCCTTAATGGAATCCGAAAAGGTGATTTATGGTTTAACGGAGTAATTTCCAACTCTGTGCTAAGTGAACACAAATCGCGTCCTCACTCCCTTGATAACGAATTCGTCCCTTACTATTTTCCGATTATACGCAGCCACCTTGCTTTCACATTAGTCGGTGTCAAGCTGGTTCAACAAGAACAAATGGATTAGGACCCTCCGATTTTGACAATAATTGAAACAACCTTGTATGGAATATAACAAGGCGGTCTTTGTTCGATTAGTTCGCTTTGCACAACCACGCCATTATCTCGGGTCTCCTTAAGCACCCGCATGTGTACATGCTCACCTTCAAAAATAGGAAGCTCGAGATCAATTATGGGGTCCTCTTTGTCATCTGATTCTGCATCAAATATTGGCGGTCCATCATAATCCGACCCAATTTCCATGACACAAAAAGGCTCCTCACCATTAAAATAATTTGGTCCGTTTTGGTCAATTTGGCCAACACAACCAACTGGCCCATGATCAAAGTAGCAAGATCCGGGTTCGTCAACTAGGGATACACGGCTCAACTCACCTTCTTCGTTGAATTGCTCTGTTGAAAACTCTGTCTCGTCTACTTCATTGAAAATGACCGTAGGGACATTGTCTTCATCGAAAAAAGATTCTGTTGGGAATTCCTTGATGGAGGAAGACCTTAGATCGAATGCCGGTGGCGTAGCGTCGAAGGATTGGTGGTAAGATGGGGATTTGAACCTTCGATTGAAATATTTTTTGAATTTAAGCCAATCTTGGATTTTAGGCTTACGTTGTTGTGAGCAGTGTTTCAATTTTTGCCACCCAGACGGCGGCGCTACGCGGAGCGCCTTGCCTGTGGCTTGGCGGTTGATCGGGCGGCCTTGAAGTCAGTGCTCCTCACAAGCACGAAGCCAATCTATGCACGCATTTGGATTACTATCTCAGTGAAATTAGGTATCTTTGCGGAATTTGGCCAAGAAAATCAATATCGTTGGCATCGTCTCTGCGTCTTTCTTGCATCGTTGCTCCGGTAAGCCGTTTAGTGCGTCACGGAGTGTCATCAAGAAATCGAGCTCGGAGAAATCCATAACAAGAATCAAGAGATAGTTCTTGACAAGAAATCGGACAGAAAATTTTTCCAAGAAATCCGTGAAGAATGAACCAAGAAGATGATCAAAGAATCTGATCTCCACCGTTGACTGTAGTTCAATGAGTTGGCTTCCCTTTGTCAAAATTTCGTGATGATCCAGCGGTCGAATCCACGGGAAACTTTGTTTTCTTCATTGCGCTAATCTGCCAATGTTATGCGAAAATTCTTCTACCGTGAAGAACAACCCAAGAAGGTGACTAAATACTTCAACAAAAAAAAATTCGGTGAATATAGTTGATCGCCCAAGGAGATGACCTTGGGCTCGATACCACTTATGATCACGAATTACGTATATAAGTGTACGTAAAGCGTATAAAATACAACGGAAGATTATCACGGTTTTACAAGTATCAAAGTAACAATGAAAATAAAAGGTGGTGGCGAATTTATGTGGTTTCGGTAGTGAGGTAGGAGTAGTGTATGGGTTTGAATGTGTTTTATCGAATTAGACCTATAACTCGATAAAGATAATCTCTCCTCAAGACCTATTGAGAATTGATCAAGTTATAATTCGAGACGCGTCGAAATAATAACCAAGGTTTTGTTGAACTCGTTCAACGTATATTTCAAGAGAAATACAATGTTTATAACTTTCAAGATGCTTTACAAATACAACAAGCACTACTATATATAGTAGTTTCCAACCATAGAAAATACATCAAAAACAAGCAAATGAAACTTCCTAGCAACTCCTTCAAATCGGCCGAATCATGTAGGGTTCATGAGGATTTTGTGGTGATATGATATCAAGTCTTTTTGGAATTATCATGGTGATTAGGACATGAAGGATAATGACATGAAAGAGACATTTGATGAAAGTCTTCATCAAATTCTTTTGTTCAAATCGGCCGAAACATGGAGGGATGATGAGGATTTTGTGGTGATATGATATCAAGTCTTTTTGGATTTATTATGGTGACTATGACATGAGGGACAATGACATGAAGGAAAGTTTTGAGGAAAGTCTTCTTCCAATCTTGTGTTTTGGCCGTGAGGTATCATGGTGGGAAGGAGAAATATCTTCATTTGGAGTTATTATGGTGATGGTGACATGAAGAAGATATTTGATGAAAGTCTTCATCATATCTTAAGCTTGGGCGATTTTGTAGTGAGGTGGGGAAGGAGAAATATCTTCATGCATCTTGACAAATCATGAGTCCCTTTCAAGCATGATATGGCGAATTTTCATGCTTTCGGACCGATTCCGTCGTCGAGTTTTACGTTACTCGGTTAGATTAACAACGTAACTCGATCCGCGTGTTCTTTTCTCCCAAGTATAATGATGCATGACCATGCGAATTTGTATCGTCGTGGATGTCGATTTTTATTGGAGCTTCTTGATTGGAATATTAGGTATCGTATCGGGATCCAAGCATTGTAGTGGACTTTGAAAATGAAGTCTTGAAACTAGAAGAGACAAAAATCTTCATGATCTTGGACCAAATATGATCTTTGTCGGTTTTGTCATTTCTGGGATCAATGGGTCCGAATTTGGTCCTATGATCTCATAAGATTTGTAGCTCTCTTTCTTAGCTTTCCATGGCCACTTGAATCACGAATCGGATTTCGGACGAGAAAGTTATGGGCAAAATACTAAAGCGCTCTGAAGTCGTCGTGCGCGCGAGAATTGGTAATTTGTCCATGTATTTTGCATGAGGATTTTATGTATGCCTGCGACTCAATCAAGCTTGGTCGGATAATCTTCTTGATGTTGACCGATTCGTATCATGGTCCGAGTGTATGATGAAATGTTTTGGCCGAAGATAGTGACTCGATGATCTAGAGCCCTCACAATAGCATAAAACTCCTTGTCGTCGTACAATAATCGAGGCGAGCACCGTTTAACTTTTCTGAAAAATAAGCGATAGGTCGCTTTCCCTGAATGAGAACTGCCCCAATGCCAACTCCACTAGCATCACATTCTACCTCGAATGGTTGCGTAAAATCAAGTAGTGCTAAGATTGGTGCTTCGCACAACTTTGCCTTCAAATTTGCAAACGACTCCTGAGCAGCCCGGCTCCAACTAAATGTTCCTTTCTTCAAACATTCGGTTATTGGGCTTGCAATGGTACTGAAATCTCGAATGAATCTTCAATAAAATGAAGCGGTCAGTGGAGCGATCTAACTTCCATCACTATAGTGGGAGCGCGAGACTTAATTGCTTCGATCTTTGCTTGATCGGCCAGGCCTCCATCCTTGAAACAATATAGCCAAGAAAGACTATACTTTCGACCAAAAATGAGCACTTCTCCTTTTTCCATCGACTTGGTTTCTAAGGGTTTGAAGACTTGTCTCAAGTGTTCGAAATGTTCTTGCAATGATCGGTGCAAATCGAATATCATCCAAGTATCGACCACAAATTTCCCTAAGAATGGCTTAAGTACCTCATTCATCAAGCGCATGAAAGTGCTCGGCGCATTTGTAAGGCCGAGCGGCATGACGGTCCATTCATACGGTCAGTGTTTAGTTTTGAAGGCCGTCTTCCACTCATCTCCTTCTCTCATTCGGTTGGTGATAACCACTCCATAGGTCTACCTTTGAAAGATCACGGATCCGTGTAATTCATCAACATGTCATCAAGTCTTGGAATCGGAAATCGATACTTGATGGTTATATTATTCACGACTCATTGTCAATCTGATCCTCCAAGATCCGTCTTTCTTAGGAACCAGTAATACCGGAACCGCACAAGGACTTAGGCTTTCTCGAACATACCCTCGATCTATTAGTTATTCGATTTGGTTTTGTAATTTCTTCGTCTCCTCGGGATTACATCTATGGGCAGCTTTGTTAGGGTGCGACACACCCGGTATGAGGTTGATCTGATGTTCAATCCCACGAATAGGTGGTGATACGAATTACGTAAGTAATGCGTATAAACACAACGGAAGATTAACAAGTTTACAATATGGATCAAAAATTACAAAGGTGATGGACGAATTTAATGGGATTCGGTAGTGATATAGTATGATGTACGGAGTTTGGTGTGTTTTTATCGAACTAGACCTATAACTCGAGAAAAGGGTAATCTTTTCCCAAGACCTTTTGAGAATTGATCAAGTTAAAATCTCGAGACTCGTCGAAACAATAACTAAAGTTTGTCGAACTCGTTCAACGTATATTTCAAAGGAAATACAATGTTTATTATGATTCTCGATGATTTACAAGTACAACGAACACTACTATATATAGTAGTTTCCAATAAGAAAATACAACAAAGCGAGAAAAGCGAACTTCCTAGCAACTTCCTATTTCGGCCGAAATCTCCAAGTAGATACCAAGCAATCTTGGTGTTATTAGATGAAAGAGACATGAAGCAACTTTGGTCTTGATGGTGACATGAAGTAGAATCAAAATATTATTCCTCCTATGCATCATTTCGGCCGAGCATACTTCAAAGGATTTGGTGATATCCTCCTCCTTGGAATTACATGGATGATAAAGAAATGAGTGACAATGACATGAAGAAGAAAGTCTTCACTCCATCTCTAAGTTCGGCCGTTTGTGACATGGTGGGGAAGGAGGAAATGACTTCATTATTTTGTAAAGATATGAAGTCAAGATATATCCCTTTCAAGCATGATATGGCGATTTTCATGCTTTCGGACCGATTCCGTCGTCGAATTCTCGTTACTCCGATTCCGATTAACAACGTAACTCAATCCGTTTAACATTTTCTCTAAGTATAACGATGCATGGCGTTTGAATTTGCATCATCATGGATGTCGATTTTTATTGGAGTTTCTTATGGAATATTAGATATCGTATCATTCTCTCCATCTTTGAAAGGAATTGACCTCAATTCCGCAATGCCATCGTCGTCAAGATAAGGTGAGAGATCACCTCGTTGAATGTCGCGTGTACTCCGTATTCGCGGAAGTTCGACTTTGTATGCGTTATCGTTCACCTTTTCCACAATTTTGTACGGACCCTCGGCTCTCGGCATCAATTTGTTCTTAGTTTGCTTGGGAATCTTTCTTTTCTCAAATGTATCGAACTAAGTCGCCAACATCAAATAATCTTGCCTTTTTATTTTTGTTAGACTTAGTTTGTAAATTTCATTCACTTCTTTAATCCGTTCCGTATCTTTTCATGTAACTTCATCATGGATTTGAGTTTTGCTTGGCGTCCTTGTGAACCAATTCGTTGCTCGGCAAGGGAATCAAGTCGATGGTAAGTGCGGATTTAATCAGTATACCACTTCAAAGGTGAATGGGCCGTGGCATAGCAGGGTGATCGATTGTATGCGAATTCCGCATGAGCAAGTTTAACGTCCCAATCATACGTGTTTTATTTACCAACCCTCGCAATAATGCTCCCAAGGTTCGATTAGTTACCTCGATGCATCCGTCGGTTTGCGGGTGATGTGAAATCTTGAATAGGAGTTTAGTACCTACTTTCCTCCATAAAGTATTCGAGTAACTCGAAATTTGGAATCTCGATCCGACACGATAGTTTTGGCACTCCGTGTAAGCGAACTACTTCCGGAAGTACAAGTCCGCCACATTGCTTTCATCATCGGTTTTGTGGCACGCGATAAAGTGAGCCATTTTGAAAAGCGGTCGGCGACCACCATGATCGAGTCTTTGCCTCGTTGAGTACGAGTAAAGCCACAATAAAATCCATCGAGACATCCTCCCACAGTCGTAGCAGTATTGGTAGCGGCATGTATGTACTCGACTTGAGCGAACTTTTCATCATGTGACAAGTTACGCATTTGCTCACGATTGTGCTTACGTCACCATACATTTTCGGCCAAAAGAAATGTTCTTTTAGCACCTCTGATCTTGGTCGGCCAAATGGCCGGCTAATCCTCCTCGTGCGCCTCCCAGAACGGCAATTCCCGAATTGTATGTCTCGGCACACATAATTTATTTCCCTTGAAAAGAAAGCCATCACTGTAAAACAAATTCCTCGTGCGGGGCCGTTTTACAACGGTTAAAAATTTCCCGAAGTCGATCGTCGTTGTAATGATCTTTCAAAGTCTCGAACCCCAACAAGCGAACATCTAGCATCGGCATAAAGCATACGTCTCGATAGTGCATCCGCCACTACATTACTCTTCCGTCTTTGTACTTGGATGAAAAGTGAAAAGATTGTAAAAATTCCACCCATTTTGCATGTCTCGGGCTTAGCTTACTTTGTCCGTTGATGTATTTCAGCGACTCATGATCGAATGCGGCACGAAATGTTTGAGCGTAGATAATGACTCAATGGTCGAGTGCCCTTACGATAGCATAGAACTCCTTGTCGCAAGTACAATAATTCACTCGGGCGCCACTTAACTTCTCAGAAAAATAGGCGATGGGACGGCCTTTTGAATAAGCCTTTGCCAGATTCCAACTCCTAGCGTCGCATTCTACTTCAAGCGGTTGTGAAAAATTGGGTAACGTCAAAATCGGTGCTTCACATAATTTTCCCTTTAAATTTTCAAAAGCCTTTTGGTAGTCTCGTTCAAGCAAAGGTTCCCTTTTCGGACACTCGTGATCGGATGGAGATAGTCTTTGAAGTCCGTATGAATCGTCGGTAAAAAGAAGCGAGGCCATGAAATGGCCAGTACCTCCGTGATTGTCTTTGGGGTCGGCCACGACTTGATTGCGCGATCTTCTCTTGGTCGGCAAAACTCCGTCTTCGAAACAACATAGAGAAAGACAAGACTCTCGACTAGGAAAGTACACTTCTCCGTTTTCCATAAAGTTTTGTTCCCTTAGCGTCTCAAACACGTCGCAAATGTTCGAGATGTTCTTCTACGGACATTGTAGATCAAAATGTCGTCTAAGTACCACGACAACAAACTTTCCCAAGAAAGGTTTAAGAACCTCGTTCATCAACCTCATAAAGGTGCTCGGGCGTTGGTGAGGCCGAATGGCATCACAACCCATTCGTAAAGTCCATTCTTCGTTTTAAACGCCGTTTTCCATTCGTCTCCCTCTCGCATGCGAATTTGATGGTATCCGCTCAGTAAATCAACTTTGGAAAATATAGCAGAGCCATGTAACTCGTCCGGCATGTCGTCTAGTCTCGGGATGGGAAACCGATGCTTGCGGTGATGTTATTCACGGCTCTCTTGTCAATACACATTCGCCATGTTAGTCTTTTTTTGAGTACGAGTAGAAGCGGAACCGCACACGGACTTAAACTTTCTCGGACATATCCGTGATTCATGAGTTCATCAATTTGACGTTGTAGTTCTTTGGTTTCTTGGGATTACAACGTCGCCGCTTTGTTCGGTAATGGAGCTCGGTATAAGATCAATCGGTGTTCAATCCGCGGATAGGTGGTAATCCTACCGGCAAGTCTTCGGGAAATCGTCAGAAAACTCGTGTAATAAATCGTCTATCTCTTCCTCATGTTGCGATTTGGTGGCAAGATTTGGACCTCTTTGATCATCATCAAATAAACACGCTCGCCATCGTCAATGGCGTGCTCGACTTCTTTCGTTTGCAAACATCGTAAGCTTCGGTCCTTGACTTTTTGAACTCATCGTCCAGGATAGCTTGAGGTGACATAGGTTTAAGAACAATTTTTACCTTTGTCACGTAACTCATACTCATTACTCCTCCTCGATGTAGTGCGTCGATCAAATAACCAAGGTCTTCCTAATAACACGTGACATGCGTCCATCGGTAGTACATCGCATGTAATGTCATCGCCATACGAACCCATGGTGAGTCAGGCCTTCACTTGTCTTGATACCTTCACTTTGTTCCCATCATCGAGCCAATGGAGTGCATACGGCTTAGGATGGGCCGTGGTGATCAAGCCGAGTTTTGAAACCATCTCGCTTGATGCCACGATTGTACAACTTCCACCGTCAATGATCAAGCTACACCATTTATCTCGACCACGACACTTCGTGTGGAAGATTTAGTCCCGTTGTTCTTCGTCACTTGGGCGGCCTTCGTTTGTAACATGCAAAGGACAAGGTTCGTGTCATAGTTCGGGGCATCGTATGCCTCGCATTCTTCTTCTTCTTCGTCGACTTCTAAGTTAAAAACGTCTCAACTCTTTCTTCTTGACTAATAATTCCTCTCGGGCGGCTATGGCTTCTCATAGCGTTACAATCCTCCGATTTGGACAAGCACTTTGATAGTGTCAAATCCTTGACATTTGAAACAGGACTTTAGATAGGCTTGTTTCTTTTGGTGTGATAGGAGTTTTGGAAGGGTAGTAACGGGTTGGCTTGTGGTGACGAGGTTTTGGAAGCGAGCTAGAACTCGCGCCAAAGTTGGTATTTCCGTATTTAGGTGGGAATTCGGGTTTAGAGAGTTTTGTTTTGTTTTGATTTTCCAACTTTATGCAAAGCCCGCATAAAGTATCGAAGTCGGAATAGGGGTAGAGTTCCACGGAATTAGCAATATTTTTGTTCAAACCTCGTAGGAAGCGGGACATGCGCAATTCTTCGCTTTCTTCAAGTTCTCCCATCAAGGATAAGTTTTCAAACTCCTCGATGTACTCCTCGACACTTAGCTTTCCTTGCGTGAGGTCGAAATTTTTCGATCTGAGACTTAGCTTGTGTGTAGGGACATATCTTTTCGTAGTTTCCTTTTAGGGAATCCCACGACGTATCTTCTCTTTTAAACACGACTTCTTTGTGTCTTCATTCGCTCAAACCAAAGGGAAGCTCCTTTCCAAGTTTGAGAATCGCGTGCTTGCAACGTACCTCGTCATTGAGCTCCTTGAACTCAAACATTCGTTCAATTTTTCTTTCCCACTCCAAATAAACCTCGGGATCGGTGCCGCCTACGAACTCAGGAAGTTCGGCTGGTCTTGTATTCATCCGCATGTCGTGGTGCATGCATGGTGTCATGTCCTCGTCGTGCATGGATTACAGGCTCGGTGGCGCGAAGAGCGTCACGTAGTTGTGCTACTTCTTCATCGGTGAATGCCATCCTCTTGAGTAGCGTCGAGGCTGTGAGACAAGTGTCTACGATACCACTTATGATCAATTACGTAAGTAATGCGTATAAACACAACGGAAGATTAACAAGTTTACAATATGGATCAAAAATTACAAAGGTGATGGGCGAATTTAATGGGATTAGTAGTGATATAGTATGATGTACGGAGTTTGGTGTGTTTTTATCGAACTAGACCTATAACTCGATAAAAGGGCAATCTTTTCCCAAGACCTTTTGAGAATTGATCAAGTTAAAATCTCGAGACTCGTCGAAACAATAACTAAAGTTTGTCGAACTCGTTCAGCGTATATTTCAAAGGAAATACAATGTTTATTATGATTCTCGATGATTTACAAGTACAACGAACACTACTATATATAGTAGTTTCCAATAAGAAAATACAACAAAGCGAGAAAGCGAACTTCCTAGCAACTTCCTATTTGGCGAAATCTCCAAGTAGATACCAAGCAATCTTGGTGTTATTAGATGAAAGAGACATGAAGCAACTTTGGTCTTGATGGTGACATGAAGTAGAATCAAAATATTATTCCTCCTATGCATCATTTCGGCCGAGCATACTTCAAAGGATTTGGTGATATCCTCCTCCTTGGAATTAAATGGATGATAAAGAAATGAGTGACAATGACATGAAGAAGAAAGTCTTCACTCCATCTCTAAGTTCGGCCGTTTGTGACATGGTGGGGAAGGAGGAAATGACTTCATTATTTTGTAAAGATATGAAGTCAAAATATGTCCCTTTCAAGCATGATATGGCCGATTTTTCATGCTTTCGGACCGATTCCGTCGTCGAATTCTCGTTACTCCGATTAGATTAACAACGTAACTCCAATCCGTTTAACATTTTCTCTAAGTATAACGATGCATGGCCATTTGAATTTGCATCATCATGGATGTCGATTTTATTGGAGTTTCTTGATGGAATATTAGATATCGTATCGGTGGCAAACCCGACGGTAATTCTTAGGAAAAACATCAGCAAATTCGTGCGATAAGGCATCCATCCTTTCGTTCGCACAACCATGTTACCATTCCGTGTCTCCTTGGAATCAACAAGTACACGCTTTCGCCATCCTTAATAGCATGTTCCACTTCCCGTTAAGCTAGCAAACATGGCGATTTTGGCCTTTCCTCAAACTAGAACTCATAGAGTGAATATCTTGAGGTGACATTGGTTTAAGCACAATCTTCTTGCCCTTATCCAGTAACTCGTACTCATTGCTTCTTCCTCGATGTAAAACAACCATAACAAACATCCATGGTCTTACCAACAGTACATGGCATGCATCCATCGGAGTACATCGCATAATACGTTGTCTTCATATGAACCCATGGCTAGTCGATCCTCACTTGTTTAGTCACCCTTATTTTGCTCCCATCATCGAGCCGATGCAAAGTGTAAGGTTTGGGTGAGTCGTAGTGGTCGGCCGAGTTTAGTCACCATCTCATTTGGAGGCGATGTTGGTGCAACTCCCTCCATCAACGATCAAACTACACCATTTATTTTCAACTTGACACTTCGTGTGAAATATTTGATCCATTGTTAGAATTATTGAAACGACTTTGGCTGTAGCGTCATGAGAACTAAAGCCGTGTCATAGCTTGGAGCATCATAAGTCTCGCATTCTTATCCTTCTTCATCTTTCATGTCGAAATCAAATACGTCAACCAGTCTTTCTTCCTCAACCAACAACTCGTCTCGAATCGTGACAGCTTCTCTTAGTGTCACCACTCGTTTGTTTGGACATGCATTTTGATAATGCCCGAACCCTTGACATTTGAAACATCTTACTTTAGCCAAACTTGTCTCCTTGATGCGTAGGGCATTTTAGGAATCGCAGCGAGGACCGGAGTCGGTACAGTTGCCTTAGTAGTTGAACTAGAGCCAACACTTGGGTTTCCAAATTTGATTGGAAACTCGGGTTTATACATTTTCATCTTGTTTTGAGCTTCTAACTTCACACATAGCCCACACAATGTATCGAAGTCCTCGTATGGATACAGTTCCACCGAGTTAGCTATGCTTCGGTTCAAGCCACGCAAGAATCGCGACATCTTCTGTTCCTCATTCTCCTCTATTTCTCCCATTAAGGTCAGATTCTCAAACTCCTCAATGTATTCACTGACATTCAACTTTCCCTTCATGAGATCTGCAATCTTTCTGTACAAGGACAACCGGTGTGATGTTGGTACATACCTTTTACGAAGTTTTCTTTTCAAAGAATCCCACGAACGGATCTTTTCTTTCCGTCACGATCTCTTCGTGATTTCACTCCTTCGTACCAAAGTGAAGCTCCTTTCCCCAGCTTGAGAATTGCATACTTACACCTTTTCTCATCATCAAGGTCTTTAAACTCGAACATATGATGAATTTTTCGTTCCCATTCTAGGTAAATTTCAGGATCTGTCCCTCCAACGAACTCCGGAAGCTCGTTCGCCCTGAATTCTTCGACATGGCGTGTGGGTCGTTCATAGTCACCACGCCTAGGTTGCCAATCTTTGCTCGTATTGTTGCAGTGCGTCACGCATCGTCACGAAGTTTTGCCAAGAAATCGGGGTCGTTGAGATCCATAATGCCAAAGATCAAGAACTTGGGCTCAGATGCCACTTATGATACGAATTCTTGCTTGTGATGCGAATTCGTTATCGATCTGTGAAAGGCTTTTGGCGAGTGGGCTATCGGCAAGCGCCGAGGCCCGGCAACAACGATTCGCTACGGCAACAATATTGACGAGTAGTATGCGCGCGATGAAAATGGTAATTCGATCTGACCACAAGGTACGAACTTGGCCAAATGTAAAAGACTTGAAATAGGCCACCTCAAGCGGCGACACTCGAAGCGGCCGTTTTGAGCGGAAGCGAAGTTAAAGCAGGAAACAAGTTCGAAGGATCAAACAACACTTTATGCGAAATATCGGGCAAGTATAAAATTGTATCGAAAAACAAACAGAATATCGAAACAGGACAGAAACAGTGGTTTTATCGAATTAGACCTATAATTCGATAAAGTGATTTCTCCTCAAGACCTATTGAGAATCAATCAGATTATGATTCGAAAACGCGTCGAATAATAATCAAAGTTTTGATGAAAAGCATTCACCAGAGAAAACACAAAGTGTATTCTTAATTCTTCAACATTCAATAATCTTTCCTTACAACTCTACTGCCACTATTTATAGGCAAAACAGCCTGACAAGATAAATTAAACTAATACAAGTTGAGCTTAAAATAAGAAAAGATAATAAAAAGGTTCCTCATGTCACTTGTTGACAAAAGTAAAAGTTGGGTCTTTGTCTCCAAGTTGCTTGCTGACAGCCGCCTTTTGCCAAGATTCCTGCTGCTTTTGTAAGAGAATGATGAACATTCTTTTATTGTTTAGTTGCCACTTGAACCTCTTCCCCTCCCCAAGATGCAAGTTGTCTTTTGTTTAAGTTATTCCAATTCCGACTATCAAGGTAACTCCGTGCCTCGTATCTGTTTTCTCGCCCAAGTACGTTGGAGTATGGTCGAGGTGTTTTACGTCAATTCTTACTTCGTCTTCTACGCTTGGAGTAGTCGGTTTCGTATCATTCCCTCCTTCTTTAAAAGGAATTGTCCTCAATTCCGCAATCCCATTGTCGTCAAGGTAAGGGGATAGATCACCTACGTTGAAGGTAGCATGCACTCCGTAGTCACCCGGAAGTTCCAACTTGTAAGCATTGTCATTCACCTTCGCAATTATTTTAAATGGTCCCTCAGCTCGTGGCATTAACTTATTCTTATGCTTACTCGGAAATCGCTCTTTTCTCAAATGTATCCAAACTAAATCTCCAACCTCGAATACTCTTGGTTTCCTTTGTTTGTTTGATTTTCTTTTGTACGCCTCATTTATCTCCTTGATTCGTTCATGCACCAGTTCGTGTAATTTCATCATTGATTTCAGCTTCGACTCCGCATCCTTATGCACCAATTCGTCACTCGGTAGTGGAATTAAGTCTAGCGGTATGTAAGGATTCAATCCGTAAACTACTTCGAATGGGGAGTGTGTCGTGGCAGGGGTAGGAGAACGGTTATAAGCAAACTCCGCATGTGCCAGTTTTAGATCCCAATCCTTTTGTGTTTTGCTTACTAAGCCTCGCAACAGTGTTCCCAGGGTTCGATTAGTCACTTCAGTTTGTCCGTCTGTTTGAGGATGATGCGAAGTACTAAACAAAAGCTTGGTTCCCACCTTCCTCCACAATGTATTCCAAAAGTAGCTTAGAAACTTCGAGTCCCTGTCCGAAACAATAGTTTTTGGGACTCCATGTAATCGTACCACCTCTCGAAAATACAAGTCAGCGACATTACTCGCATCATCAGTTTTGTGACAAGCAACAAAATGAGCCATCTTTGAAAAACGATCGACAACAATCATGATCGCATCCTTTCCTCGTTGGGTTCGAGGCAAAGCAACGATGAAATCCATCGAGACATCTTCCATTTGACTCTCCTGAATCGGTAACGGTGTGTAGACTCCTGGATTGAACGAAATCTTCTCAACTTGGCATGTCACACACTTGCTGATTATATTATGGATATCCCCATGCATCTTTGGCCAATAAAAATGTTCTTTAAGCACATCGATGTTTTGGCCGAACCAAAGTGGTCGGCCAAACCCCTCAGTGAGCCTCTCGAACCGGCAATTCTCGAATCGTGTGCACAGGTAGGCAAGGCGATTTTCCTTAAAAAGGAAGCCCTCCTGTATCGAAAAATCTTCCATCAGGCCATATTTGCAAAGGGCAAATGCCTCGCCAAAATCCGCATCACCGTCTTAATACTCCTTTCTTGTCTCGAATCCAAGCAAGCGAACGTAAGAGTAGAGAGCAAGGCACAACACCTAGACAATGCATCGGCTACAATATTGCCCTTTCCATCCTTATACTTTGAGGAGAAGTGAAACAATTGTAAGAATTCCACCCACTTCGCATGCAGGACTCAACTTGTGTTGCCGTTAATATACTTCAATGATTCATGGTCAGTGTATGATGAAATATTTTGTCAGAAGATAGTGACTCCAACGATCTAGAGCCCTCACAATAGCATAAAACTCCTTGTCCTACGTACAATAATTGAGACGAGCACCGTTTAACTTTTCTGAAAAATAAGCGATAGGTCGCTTTCCCTGAATGAGAACTCCCCCAATGCCAACTCCACTAGCATCACATTCTACCTCGAATGGTTGCGTAAAATCAGGTAGTGCTAAGATTGGTGCTTCACACAACTTTGCCTTCAAATTTGCAAACGACTCCTGAGCAGCCCGGCTCCAACTAAACGTTCCTTTCTTGAAATATTCGGTTATTGGGCTTGCAATGGTACTGAAATCTCGAATGAATCTTCAATTAAATGAAGCCAGTCCGTGGAACGATCTAACTTCCGTCACTATAGTGCGAACTGGCCAGGATTTAATTGCTTCGATCTTTGCTTGATCGACCGACACTCCATCCTTCGAAACAATATAGCCAAGAAAGACTATACTTTCGACCAAAAATGAGCACTTCTCCTTTTTCCATACGACTTCAGTTTCTAAGGGTTTCGAAGACTTGTCTCAAGTGTTCGAAATGTTCTTGCAATGATCGGCTGTAGATCAGAATATCATCTAAGTATACGACCACAAATTTCCCTAAGAATGGCTTAAGTACCTCATTCATCAAGCGCATGAAAGTGCTCGGCGCATTTGTAAGGCCGAACAGCATGACGGTCCATTCATACAGTCCGTGTTTAGTTTTGAAGGCCGTCTTCCACTCATCTCCTTCTCTCATTCGGATTTGGTGATAACCACTCCGTAGGTCTACCTTTGAAAAGATCACGGATCCGTGTAATTCATCGAACATGTCATCAAGTCTTGGAATCGGAAATCGATACTTGATGGTTATATTATTCACGGCTCGACTGTCAATACACATCCTCCAAGATCCGTCTTTCTTAGGAACCCGATGTCTAGGAACCGCACAAGGACTTAGGCTTTCTCGAACATACCCTCGATCTATTAGTTCTTCGATTTGGTTTTGTAATTCCTTCGTCTCCTCAGGATTACATCTATAGGCAGCTTTGTTAGGGAGCGACACACCTGGTATGAGGTCGATCTGATGTTCAATCCCAGGAATAGGTGGCAAACCCGACGGTAATTCTTCGGGAAAAACATCCGCAAATTCGTGCTATAAGGCATCCATCCTTTCGTTCCGCACAACCATGTTACCATTCCGTGTCTCCTTCAGAATCAACAAGTACACGCACTCGCCATCCTTAATAGCATGTTCCACCTCCCGTTCGCTAGCAAACATGGCCAGTTTTGGCCCTTCACTCCGACTAGAACTCATAGAGTGAATATCTTGAGGTGACATTGGTTTAAGCACAATCTTCTTGCCCTTATCCCGTAACTCGTACTCATTGCTTCTTCCTCGGTGTAAAACATCCCTATCAAACATCCATGGTCTTCCCAATAGTACATGGCATGCATCCATCGGGAGTACATCGCATAATACGTTGTCTTCATAAGAACCCATGGCGATCGATCCTCACTTGTTTAGTCACCCTTATTTTGCTCCCATCATCGAGCCAATGCAAAGTGTAAGGTTTCGGGTGAGTCGTAGTGGTCAGCCCGAGTTTAGTCACCATCTCGCTGGAAGTGAAGTTGGTGCAACTCCCTCCATCAACGATCAAATTACACCATTTATTTCCAACTTGACACTTCGTGTGAAATATTTGATTCCGCTGTTCCGAATCATTCGAAACAGCTTTGGCTTGTAGCGTCCGCAGAACTAAAGTCGTGTTATAGCTTGGAGCATCATAAGTCTCGCATTCTTCTCCTTCTTCGTCCTTCATGTCAAAACCAAATACGTCACCCAGTCTTTCTTCCTCAACCAACAACTCGTTTCGGATCGTGACAGCTTCTCTTAGTGTCACCACTCGTTTGTTTAGACATGCATTTTGATAATGCCCGAACCCTTGACATTTGAAACATCTTACTTTAGCCAAACTTGTCTCCTTCAGTACGTAGGGCGTTTTAGGAATCGCAACAGGGACCGGAGTCGGTACAGTTGCCTTAGTAGTTGAACTAGAGCCAACATTTGGGTTTCCAAATTTGATTGGAAACTCGGGTTTACACATTTTCATCTTGTTTTGAGCTTCTAACTTCACACATAGCCCACACAATGTATCGAAGTCCTCGTATGGATACAGTTCCACCGAGTTAGCTATGCTTCGGTTCAAGCCACGCAAGAATCGCGACATCTTCTGTTCCTCATTCTCCTCTATTTCTCCCATTAAGGTCAGATTCTCAAACTCCTCAATGTATTCACTGACATTCAACTTTCCCTTCATGAGATCTTGATACGATATCTAATATTCCAATCGAAGAAGCTCCAATAAAAATCGACGTCCACGACGATACGCATGGCCATGCATCATTATACTTGGGAGAAAAGAATACGCGGATTGGAGTTACGTTGTTAATCGGAATCGGAGTAACGTAAAATTCGACGACGGAACCGGTCCGAAAGCATGAAAAATCGGCCATATCATGCTTGAAAGGGACCTCACTTGACTTCATATCTTGACAAGATAATGAAGTTATTTTCTCCTTCCCCACCATGACACAAACGGCCGAAACATATAGATGGAGTGAAGATTTTCTTCTTCATGTCATTGTCTCTCATATCTTATTCACCTTAATAAGTCCAAAGAGGTTGATATCAATCTTCACAAAATCGTCCTCACTCCTTGGTAAAGATCGGCGATTGGAAGCAAGTGCAAGGGATGATATTTTGTTCTACTTCATGTCACCATCAAAGACCAAGATTGCTTCATGTCTTATTCACCTAATAACACCAAGATACTTGGTATCTCACCTTAGATTTTCGGCCGAAATGGAAGTTGCTAGGAAGTTTCATTTCTCGTTTTGTTGTATTTTATTACGGTTGGAGACGACTATATATAGTAGTGCTCGTTGTATTTGTAAATCATCTTGAATCATAATAAACACAGTATTTCCTTTGAAATATCGTTGAGCGAGTTCAACAAACTTTGAATTATTGTTTCGTAGCGTCTCGAGATTTTAACTTGATCAATTCTCAAAAGGTCTTGGGAAGAGATTACCTTTTAACGAGTTATAGGTCTAGTTCGATAACACACACCAAACTCCGTACATCATTCTACATCACGGCCGAATCCCATAAAATTCGTCCATCCCTTTGTAAGTTTGATCAATATTGTAAACGTGATAATCTCATTGTGTTTTATCGCATTACTTACGTAATTCGTATCATAAGTGGTACCAGAGCCATTTGTCTAACAGTTCTCGACGTTACTCAAGAAGCTGGCATTCACCGATGAAGAAGTAGCACAACTACGTGACGTTCTTCGTGGCTTACCGGAGCCCAAAATCCAAGCACAACGAGGATACGACACCATGCATGCACCACGACATGCTGATGAATACAAGACAAGCGAACTTAGGAGTTCGTAGGCGGCACCGATCCCGAGGTTTATTTGGAGTGGGAAAGAAAAATTGAGCGAATGTTTGAGTTCAAGGATCTCAATGACGAGTACGTTGCAAGTATGCGATTCTCAAACTTGGAAAGGAGCTTCCCTTTGGTTTGAGCGAATGAAGACACAAAGAGTTCGTCTTAGGAAAAGAGAAGATACGTTCGTGGGATTCTCTAAAAAGAAACTACGAAAAGATATGTCCCGACTACACACAAGTTAAGCTTGTATCGAAAAATTTGAACTCACGCAAGGAAAGCTAAGTGTCGAGGAGTACATCGAGGAGTTTGAAAACTTATCCTTGATGGGAGAACTTGAAGAAAGCGAAGAATTGCGGATGTCCGTTTCCTACGAGGTTTGAACAAAAATATTGCTAATTAGTGGAACTCTACCCCTATTCCGACTTTGATACTTTATGCGGACTTTGCATAAAGTTGGAAAATCAAAACAAAACAAATCTCTCTAAACCCGAATTCCCACCTAAATACGGAAATACCAACTTTGTACGAGTTCTAGCTCGTTTCCAAAACAGTCACCACAAGCCAACCCGTTACTACCATCCCAAAACTCCTATCACACCAAAAAAACAAGCCTATCTAAAGTCAGGTGTTTCAAGTGTCAAGGATTTGGACACTATCAAAGTGCTTGTCCAAATCGAGAGAATTGTGACGTTACGAGAAGCCATAGCCGCGAGAAGAATTACTAGCCGAAGAAGAAAAAATTGGAGGCGTTTTTAACTTAGAAGGCGAAGAAGAAGAAGAATGCGAGGCATACGATGCCCCGAACTATGACACGAACCTCGTCCTTCGCATGTTACAAGCGAAGGCCGCCCAAGTGACGAAGAACAACGAGACCAAATCTTCCACACGAATTGTCGTGTCGGAGATAAATGGTGAAGAATGATAAGTTACGGTGGAAGTTGTACAAGCGTGGCATCAAGCGAGATGGTCTCAAAACTCGGTTTGATCACCACGGCCCATCTAAGCCGTATGCACTCCATTGGCTCGATGATGGAAACAAGGTGAAAGTATCAAGGCAAGTGAAGGTCGGACTCACCATGGGTTCGTATGGCGATGATATTACATGCGATGTACTAAACGGACGTATGTCACGTGTTATTAGGAAGACCTTGGTTATTTGATCGGGACGTACTACATCGAGGAGGAGTAACAGTATGAGTTACGTGACAAAGGTAAAAAATCATTCTTAAACCTATGTCACCTCAAGCTATCCGGACGATGAGTTCGAAAAAGTCGAAGGACCGAAACTTACGATGTTTGCAAGCGAGAAAGAAGTCGAACACGCCATTGGCGATGGCGAGCGTGTTTATTTGATGATGATCAAAGAGGTCCGAAATCTTGCCACCAAATCGCACCATGAGGAAGAGATAGATGCTCTATTACGAGTTTTCGGACGTATTCCACGAAGACTTGCGGTAGGATTACCACCTATCCGCGGAATTGAACACCAGTTGATCTTATACGGGAGCTCCATTCCGAACAAAGCGGCGTATCGTTGTAATCTGAAGAAACCAAAGAACTACAATGCCAAATTGATGAACTCATGAATCACGGATATGTCAGAAAGTTTAAGTCAGTGTGCGGTTCCGGTTCTACTTGTACCAAAAAAGACGGAACTTGGCGAATGTGTATTGTGATGAAGCCGTAAATAACATCACCATCAAGTATCGGTTCCCCATCCCGAGACTAGGCGACATCTTGGCGAGTTACATGGCTCGGTTATATTTTCCAAAGTTGATTTACGGAGCGGATACCATCAAATCCGCATGCGAGAGGGAGACGAATGGAAGACGGCGTTTAAAACAAAGAATGGACTTTACGAATGGGTTGTGATGCCATTCGGCCTCACTGACGCCCGAGCACTTTTATGAGGTTAATGAGCGAGATTCTTAAACCTTTCTTGGGAAAGTTTGTTGTCGTATACTTAGGCGACATTTTGATCTGCGATCGATCCGTAGAGGAGCATCTCAAACATTTGCGGTACGTATTTGAGGCGCTAAGGGAACAAAAACTTTATGGAAAGCGGGAGAAGTGTACTTTCCTAGTCGAGAGTCTTGTCTTTCTCGGCTATGTTGTTTCGAAAAGACGGAGTTTTGGTCGACCAAGAAAGATCGCGGCAATCAAGTCGTGGCCGACCCCAAAGACAATCACGGAGGTACGATCATTTCATGGCCTCGCTTCTTTTTACCGGCGATTCATACGGGACTTTAGCACCATCTCGGTCCGATCACGGAGTGTCTTAAAAAGGAACCTTTGCATGGAGCAGGCGGCCCAAAGGCTTTTGAAAATTTAAAGGGAAATTATGTGAAGCGCCGATTTTGACGTTACCGATTTTCACAACCGTTTGAGGTGGAATGCGGCGCTAGCGGAGTTGGAATCGGGCGGTGCTTATCCAAAGAGGCCGTCCCATCGCCTATTTTCGGAGAAACTAAGTGGCGCCGAGTGAATTATTGTACTTACGACAAGGAGTTCTATGCTATCGTGAGAGCACTCGATCATTGGAGTCATTATCTCGTTGAAACACTTCGTCTTTTCGGATCACGAGTCGTTAAAATACATCAACGGACAAAGTAAGCTAAGCCCGAGGCATGCAAAATGGGTGGAATTTTTACAATCTTTTCACTTTTCATCCAAGTACAAAGACGGGAAGAGTAATATAGTGGCGGATGCACTATCGAGACGGTATGCCTTACTGTTGATGCTAGATGTTCGTTTGTTGGGGTTCGAGACTTTGAAAGATCATTACAGCGACGATTTGGACTTCGGGGAAATTTTTAACCGTTGTAAAACAGCCCCGTACGAGGAATTTGTGTTACAGGATGGCTTTCTCTTCAAGGGGAATAAATTATGTGTGCCGAGACATACAATTCGGGAATTGCTAGTTCGGGAGGCGCACGGAGGAGGGCTAGCCGGTCACTTCGGCTCGACCAAGACTGTAGATGATACGAATTATCCGGGGAGAGGTGGATACGTATCGGTCGGAGTATATGTAAGTGTATGATAGCGGAAGGCTTTTACGAATATGGAGTTTTTCGGATGTATTTTGTATGTGAATAATATCGGATATAACAATAAAAAATATCGAACAAGAAGATGATACGAATTACGTACGTAAAGCGTATGAAATACAACGGAAGATTATTATGTCTTGACGATTATCAAAGTGTCACTCGAAAATACAAGGGGTGGCCGAACTTAAATGGATTTCGGTCGTGAGGTAGTAGTGTATACGGATTTAGATGTGTTTTATCGAACTAGACCTATAATTCGATAAAAGTAATCTCTTCCCAAGACCTATTGAGAATTGATCAAGTTAAAATCTCGAGACGCGTCGAAACAATAACTAAAGTTTGTTGAACTCGTTCAACGTATATTTCAAAGAAATACAAGGTTTATTAATATTCAAGATTCAAGATATGTTACAAATACAACGAGCACTACTATATATAGTAGTTTCCAACCGAAAGAAAATACAACAAAACAAGAAAATGAAGCTTCCTAGCAACTTCTATTTCGGTAGAAAATCTAAAGATGAGATACCAAGTATCTTGGTTTTATTATGTGATTAAGACATGAAGCAATCTTGGACTTGATGGTGACATGAAGAAGATCTTCACCAAATGTAATCTTCAATTCGGCCGATTCCTCAAGTAGTGATTTAGGGAGATTTTTGTGAAGATATGATATCACTCCTTTGGAATTATTATGGTGATTATGACTTGAGGGAAAATGACATGAAGGATGAAAGTCTTCTTCAAATCTTAAGTATGGGCCGATTTTGTAGTGAAGTGGGGAAGGAAAATATCTTCATTATCTTGTGAAAGATATGAAGACAAATAAGGTCCCTTTCAAGCATGTCATGAGGATTTTGTGGTGATATGATATCAAGTCTTTTTGGAATTATCATGGTGATTAGGACATGAAGGATAATGACATGAAGGAGACATTTGATGAAAGTCTTCCTCAAATCTTTATGCTAGGGCGATTTTTATTATGGTGGGGAAGAGAAAATATCTTCATGATCTTGGACCAAATATGATGCTGTCGGTTTTATCATTTCTGGGATCCAATGAGTCCGAATTTGGTCCCATGGTCTCATAAGATTTGTAGCTCTCTTTCTTAGCTTTCCATGGCCACTTGAATCACCTGAATCGGATTTCGGACGAGAAAGTTATGGACAAAATACTAAAACTGCTACGAAGTCGTCGTGCGCGCGAGAATTGGTAATTTGTCCATGTATTTTGCATGAGGATTTTATGTATGTCTGCGACTGAATCAAGCTTGGTCGGATAATCTTTTTTTTGTATTTGATGATGTTGACCGATTCGTATCATACCCTCTCTCTTTAAAGGGAATTGTCCTCAATTCGAACTCCTTCGTCACCAAGATAATTAACTAAAGCCTCTAAGTATTTGATCTCGAAGATGTCCATGATCGTACATGACCCAAAATCTTGAGACGATAGGTAGTGGGGCCCCTCGAGAATCACCAACAAAATAACTATCATTATTAATAAAATAATAATAATTACTCACTTGGGTATCTGATATCATGACATGAGTGGATATACGAAATGGGGCCTTACAGTTAACTCCACATCGGGTTCCTCCTCGAGTGGAAACAACTTGATTTCTCGGGTTCATCATCAAAATTGGAAAACACGAATTTATTACGGTGGGAACCATAGGATTTATTACGGATTCCTCTTCATCAATTGGTTCCTCATCAAATCTTTGGCGGTCGTCATAATCTAACCAACACTCGCTTCAATATTCTTTGTGCTCCTCCAATAATGTCTCATCAAAAATTAATCCACTAAGCTCGTTTAGTACCGCAACAAAGTCACACGAACCACTTTGCTCCGATAGGGTAGTTCGACTCAACCATCATCTTCTTTGTCATCAAAAATGCCGCAGGAAATTCTGTCATATCAAAGTCGTCAGTGACAAAGAGTTCATCTTCAAGATTAGCCGTTTCAGAAAGCATAATGCCGTGATCTTGTTTCGCGTTACTAAAATAATTTGGTCCGTTTTGGTCAATTTGACCAACACAACCAACTAGCCCATGATCAAAGTAGCAAGATCTAGGTTCGTCGACTAGGGAGACACGGCTCAACTCATCTTCTTCGTTGAATTGCTCCGTTGAAAACTCTGTCTCGTCTACTTCATTGAAAATGACCGTAGGGACATTGTCTTCATCGAAAAAAGATTCTGTTGGGAATTCCTTGATGGAGGAAGACCTTAGATCGAATGCCGGTGGTGGGCGTCGAAGGATTGGTGGTAAGATGGGGATTTGAACCTTCGATTGAAATATTTTTGAATTTAAGCCAATCTTGGATTTTAGGCTTACGTTGTTGTGAGCAGGGTATTTGATTTTGCCACCGAGGCAGCGGCGCTACCGCGGGCGCCTTGCCACCTGTGGCGGCGGTTGATCGGGCGGCCTTGAAGTCCGAGTGCTCCTCACAAGCACGAAGCCAATCTATGCACGCATTTGGATCACTATCTCCGTGAAATTCCGGTATGCTGCGGAATTTGGCCAAGAAATCAATATCGTTGGCATCGTCTCTGCGTCTTTCTTGCATACGTCGCTCCGGTAAGCCGTTTAGTGCGTCACGGAGTGTCATCAAGAAATCGAGCTCGGAGAATTCCATAATAAGAATCAAGAGATAGTTCTTGACAAGAAATCGGACAGAAAATTTTCCAAGAAATCCGTGAAGAATGAACCAAGAAGATGATCAAAGAATCTGATCTCCACCGTTCAGACTGTAGTTCAATGAGTTGGCTTACCTTTGTCAAAATTTCGTGATGATCCAACGGTCTAATCCACGGGAAACTTTGTTTTCTTTCGACTGCGCTAATCTGCCAATGTTATGCGAAAATTCTTCTAACCGTGAAGAACAACCCAAGAAGGTGACTAAATACTTCAACAAAAAAAACTTCGGTGAATATAGTTGATCGCCCAAGGAGATGACCTTGGGCTCCGATACCACTTATGATACGAATTATCCGGGGAGAGGTGGATACGTATCGGTCGGAGTATATGTAAGTGTATGATAGCGGAAGGCTTTTACGAATATGGAGTTTTTCGGATGTATTTTGTATGTGAATAATATCGGATATAACAATAAAAAATATCGAACAAGAAGATGATACGAATTACGTACGTAAAGCGTATGAAATACAACGGAAGATTATTATGTCTTGACGATTATCAAAGTGTCACTCGAAAATACAAGGGGTGGCCGAACTTAAATGGATTTCGGTCGTGAGGTAGTAGTGTATACGGATTTGGATGTGTTTTATCGAACTAGACCTATAATTCGATAAAAGTAATCTCTTCCCAAGACCTATTGAGAATTGATCAAGTTAAAATCTCGAGACGCGTCGAAACAATAACTAAAGTTTGTTGAACTCGTTCAACGTATATTTCAAAGAAATACAAGGTTTATTAATATTCAAGATTCAAGATATGTTACAAATACAACGAGCACTACTATATATAGTAGTTTCCAACCGAAAGAAAATACAACAAAACAAGAAAATGAAGCTTCCTAGCAACTTCTATTTCGGCCGAAAATCTAAAGATGAGATACCAAGTATCTTGGTTTTATTATGTGATTAAGACATGAAGCAATCTTGGACTTGATGGTGACATGAAGAAGATCTTCACCAAATGTAATCTTCAATTCGGCCGATTCCTCAAGTAGTGATTTAGGGAGATTTTTGTGAAGATATGATATCACTCCTTTGGAATTATTATGGTGATTATGACTTGAGGGAAAATGACATGAAGGATGAAAGTCTTCTTCAAATCTTAAGTATGGGCCGATTTTGTAGTGAAGTGGGGAAGGAAAATATCTTCATTATCTTGTGAAAGATATGAAGACAAATAAGGTCCCTTTCAAGCATGTCATGAGGATTTTGTGGTGATATGATATCAAGTCTTTTTGGAATTATCATGGTGATTAGGACATGAAGGATAATGACATGAAGGAGACATTTGATGAAAGTCTTCCTCAAATCTTTATGCTAGAGCCGATTTTTATTATGGTGGGGAAGAGAAAATATCTTCATGATCTTGGACCAAATATGATGCTGTCGGTTTTATCATTTCTGGGATCCAATGAGTCCGAATTTGGTCCCATGGTCTCATAAGATTTGTAGCTCTCTTTCTTAGCTTTCCATGGCCACTTGAATCACCTGAATCGGATTTCGGACGAGAAAGTTATGGACAAAATACTAAAACTGCTACGAAGTCGTCGTGCGCGCGAGAATTGGTAATTTGTCCATGTATTTTGCATGAGGATTTTATGTATGTCTGCGACTCAATCAAGCTTGGTCGGATAATCTTTTTTTTTGTATTTGATGATGTTGACCGATTCGTATCAGTAGAAGTACTAAAAGAACACTTCTTTTGGCCAAAGATGTATGGTGACGTAAGCAGAATCGTGAGTAAATGCGTCACTTGTCACATGATGAAAAGTTCGTTCAAGTCGAGTACATACATGCCGTTGCGCATGCGTTACGACCGTGGGAGGATGTCTCGATGGATTTTATTGTGGCTTTACCTCGTACTCAACGAGGCAAAGACTCGATCATGGTGGTCGTCGACCGTTTTTCGAAAATGGCTCACTTTATCGCATGCCACAAAACCGATGATGCAAGCAATGTGGCGGACTTGTACTTCCGGGAAGTAGTTCGTTTACACGGAGTTCCAAAAACTATCGTGTCGGATCGAGATTCCAAATTTCGAGTTATACGGAATACTTTATGGAGGAAAGTCGGTACTAAACTCCTATTCAGTACTTCACATCACCCACAAACCGACGGACAGACCGAGGTAACAAATCGAACCTTAGGAGCATTATTGCGAGGGTTGGTAAATAAAACACAGAAGGATTGGGACGTTAAACTTGCTCATGCGGAATTCGCATACAACCGATCACCCGGTTATGCCACGGCCCATTCGCCTTTTGAAGTAGTATACGGATTAAATTTGCACTTGCCATTGGACTTGATTCCCTTGCCAAGCAACGAATTGGTTCACAAAGACGCCGAAGATACGGGAACGGATTAAAGAAGTGAATGAAATTTACAAACGGAAGTCGAACAAAAATAAAAAAGCGAGGTTATTTGAAGTTGGCGACTTAGTTTGGATACATTTGAGAAAAGAAAGATTCCCAAGCAAACGGAAGAACAAATTGATGCCGAGAGCCGAGGGTCCGTACAAAATTGTGGAAAAAGTGAACGACAACGCATACAAAGTCGAACTTCCGGGCGAATACGGAGTACACGCGACTTTCAACGTAGGTGATCTCGCCTTACCTTGGACGATGGCATTACGGAATTGAGGTCAATTCCTTTCAAAGAAGGAGGGAATGATACGATATCTAATATTCCAATCGAAGAAGCTCCAATAAAAATCGACGTCCACGACGATACGCATGGCCATGCATCATTATACTTGGGAGAAAAGAATACGCGGATTGGAGTTATGTTGTTAATCGGAATCGGAGTAACGTAAAATTCGACGACGGAACCGGTCCGAAAGCATGAAAAATCGGCCATATCATGCTTGAAAGGGACCTCACTTGACTTCATATCTTGAGAAGATAATGAAGTTATTTTCTCCTTCCCCACCATGACACAAACGGCCGAAACATATAGATGGAGTGAAGATTTTCTTCTTCATGTCATTGTCTCTCATATCTTATTCACCTTAATAAGTCCAAAGAGGTTGATATCAATCTTCACAAAATCGTCCTCACTCCTTGGTAAAGATCGGCCGATTGGAAGCAAGTGCAAGGGATGATATTTTGTTCTACTTCATGTCACCATCAAAGACCAAGATTGCTTCATGTCTTATTCACCTAATAACACCAAGATACTTGGTATCTCACCTTAGATTTTCGGCCGAAATGGAAGTTGCTAGGAAGTTTCATTTCTCGTTTTGTTGTATTTTCTTACGGTTGGAGACGACTATATATAGTAGTGCTCGTTGTATTTGTAAATCATCTTGAATCATAATAAACCTGGTATTTCCTTTGAAATATACGTTGAACGAGTTCAACAAACTTTAGTTATTGTTTCGACGCGTCTCGAGATTTTAACTTGATCAATTCTCAAAAGGTCTTGGGAAGAGATTACCTTTTATCGAGTTATAGGTCTAGTTCGATAAAACACACCAAACTCCGTACATCATTCTACATCACGGCCGAATCCCATTAAATTCGTCCATCCCTTTGTAATTTTGATCAATATTGTAAACGTGATAATCTCCCGCTGTGTTTTATACGCATTACTTACGTAATTCGTATCAGATCTGCAATCTTTCTGTACAAGGACAACCGGTGTGATGTTGGTACATACCTTTTACGAAGTTTTCTTTTCAAAGAATCCCACGAACGGATCTTTTCTTTCCCCGCACGAGCTCTTCGTGTTTTCACTCCTTCGTACCAAAGTGAAGCTCCTTTCCCCAGCTTGAGAATTGCATACTTACACCTTTTCTCATCGTCAAGGTCTTTAAACTCGAACATATGATCAATTTTTCATTCCCATTCCAGGTAAATTTCAGGATCTGTCCCTCCAACGAACTCCGGAAGTTCGTTCACCTTGAATTCTTCGACATGGCGTGAGGGTCGTTCATAGTCACCACACCTAGGTTGCCAACGCTGGTCGCATTGTTCTGGTACGTCACGCAATGCGTCACGAAGTTTTGCCAAGAAATCAGCGTCGTTGAGATCCATAATGCCAAAGATCAAGAACTTGGGCTCCGATGCCACTTATGATGCGAATTCTTGCTTGTGATGTGAATTCGTTATCGATACAGCAAAAGGCTTTTTGACGAGTGGAATCTACGGGCAAGAAACTGTCGGGAATTGACAACAACAGTTCGCTACAGCAACAATATTGACGAGTAGTATGCGCGCGCGATGAAAATGGTAATTCGATACAACCACAAGGTACGAACTTGGCCAAATGTAAACGACTTGAAATAGTCCACCTCCAAACAGCGACACTCGAAACAGCACGTTTTGAATGGAAACGAAGTTAAAACAGGAAACAAGTTCGAAGGATCAAACAACACTTTATGCGAAATATCGGGCAAGTATAAAACTGTATTGAAAAACAAACAGAATATCGAAACAGGACAGAAACAGTGGTTTTATCGAATTAGACCTATAATTCGATAAAGTGATTTCTCCTCAAGACCTATTGAGAATCAATCAGATTATGATTCGAAAATGCGTCGAATAATAATCAAAGTTTTGATGAAAAGCATTCACCAGAGAAAACACAAAGTGTATTCTTAAATCTTCAATATTCAATAATTTTTCCTTACAACTCTACTGCTACTATTTATAGGCAAAACAGTTTGAAAAGATAAATTAAACTAATACAAGCTGAGCTTAAAATAAGAAAAGATAACAAAAAGGTTCCTCATGTCACTTGTTGACAAAAGTAAAAGCTGGGTCTTTGTCTCCAAGTTGCTTGCTGACAGCCGCCTTTTGCCAAGATTCCTGCTGCTTTTGTAAGAGAATGCTGAACATTTTTTTATTGTTTAGTTGCCACTTGAACCTCTTCCCCTCCCCAAGATGCAAGTTGTCTTTTGTTTAAGTTATTCCAATTCCGACTATCAAGGTAACTCCGTGCCTCGTATCTGTTTTCTCGCCCAAATACGTTGGAGTATGGTCGAGGTGTTTTACGTCAATTCTTACTTCGTCTTCTACGCTTAGAGTAGTCGGTTTCGTATCATTCCCTCCATCTTTAAAAGGAATTGTTCTCAATTCCGCAATCCCATCGTCGTCAAGGTAAGGGGATAGATCACCTACGTTGAAGGTAGCATGCACTCCGTAGTCACCCGGAAGTTCCAACTTGTAAGCATTGTCATTCACCTTCGCAATTATTTTAAATGGTCCCTTGGCTCGTGGCATTAACTTATTCTTATGCTTACTCGGAAATCGCTCTTTTCTCAAATGTATCCAAACTAAATCTCCAACCTCGAATACTCCTGGTTTCCTTTGTTTGTTTGATTTTCTTTTGTACGTCTCATTTATCTCCTTGATTCGTTCATGCACCTGTTTGTGTAATTTCATCATTGATTTCAGCTTTGACTCCGCATCCTTATGCACCAATTCGTCACTCGGTAGTGGAATTTAGTCTAGCGGTATGTAAGGATTCAATCCGTAAACTACTTCGAATGGAGAGTGTGTCGTGGCATGGGTAGGAGAACGGTTATAAGCAAACTCCGCATGTGCCAGGTTTAGATCCCAATCCTTTTGTGTTTTGCTTACTAGCCTCGCAACAGTGTTCCCAGGGCTCGATTAGTCATTTCAGTTTGTCCGTCTGTTTGAGGATGATGCGAAGTACTAAACAAAAGCTTGGTTCCCACCTTCCTCCACAATGTATTCCAAAAGTAGCTTAGAAACTTCAAGTCCCTGTCTGAAACAATAGTTTTTGGGACTCCATGTAATCGTACCACCTCTCGAAAATACAAGTCAGCGACATTACTCGCATCATCAGTTTTGTGACAAGCAACAAAATGAGCCATCTTTGAAAAACGATCGACAACAACCATGATCGCATCCTTTCCTCGTTGGGTTCGAGGCAAAGCAATGATGAAATCCATCGAGACATCTTCCCATGGCCTCTCCGGAATCGGTAAAGGTGTGTAGACTCCTGGTTTGAACGAACTCTTCGCAACATGGCATGTCACACACTTACTGATTATATTATGGACATCCCCCTGCATCCTTGGCCAATAAAAATGTTCTTTGAGCACATCCAAAGTTTTGGCCGAACCAAAGTGGCCAGCCAAACCCCCTCCGTGAGCCTCTCGAACCAGCAATTCTCGAATCGTGTGCCTGGGTAGGCAAAGATGATTTCCCTTAAAAAGGAAGCCCTCCTGTATCAAAAAATCTTCCATCGGGCCAGATTTGCAAAGGTGATACGAATTACGTAAGTAATGCGTATAAAACACAACGGAAGATTATCACGTTCACAATATTGATCAAAATTACAAGGGGATGGACGAATTTAATGGGATTCGGCCGTGAGGTAGTATGATATATGGAGTTTGATGTGTTTTATCGAACTAGACCTATAACTCGATAAAGGTAATCTTTTCCCAAGACCTATTGAGAATTGATCAAGTTAAAATCTCGAGACGCGTCGAAACAATAACTAAAGTTTGTTGAACTCGTTCAACGTATATTTCAAAGGAAATACAAGGTTTATTACTTTCAAGATGATTTTACAATACAACGAGCACTACTATATATAATAGTTTCTAACCGTAACAAAGTACAATAAAACGAGAAAACGTAACTTCCTAGCAACACACCAATCGGCCGAAATACTTGATGACAATCTTCCTCAAATCTCATGCTTTGGATCGATTTTGTGGGGAAGGAGAAAATACGGTGAATTTGGTTTTATTAGGTGATGGTGACTTGATGAAAGTCTTAGGTGATGGTGACTTGATGAAAGTCTTTCTCAAGGAATAATATGGCCGATTTTGTGGGGAAACTTGATGATTTATTTAGGACATGATATCTTTCATGGATTTTGGACTAGATAAGATATGGAGGTGGGGACTTTGTTTGTTGTCTTGGCCGATTTTCAAAGAAGGTGGGGAAGGAGGTTATATTCACTTATCTTGTGAAAGATATGAAGACAAAGGGTCCCTTTCAAGCATGTTTTGGCCGATCTTCATGCTTTTGGACCGATCCCGTCGTCAAGTTTTACGTTATTCCGGTTAACAACGTAACTCCAATCCGTGTATTCTTTTCTCCCAAGTATAATGATGCATGGCCATGCGTATCGTCGTGGACGTCGATTTTTATTGGAGCTTCTTCGATTGGAATATTAGATATCGTATCATTCCCTCCTTCTTTGAAAGGAATTGACCTCAATTCCGTAATGCCATCGTCGTCAAGGTAAGGCGAGAGATCACCTACGTTGAATGTCGCCTGTACTCCGTATTCGCCCGGAAGTTCGACTTTGTATGCGTTGTCGTTCACTTTTTCCACAATTTTGTACGGACCTTCGGCTCTCGGCATCAATTTGTTCTTCCGTTTGCTTGGGAATCTCTCTTTTCTCAAATGTATCCAAACTAAGTCGCCAACATCAAATAATCTCGCTTTTTTATTTTTGTTCGACTTCCGTTTGTATATTTCATTCACTTCTTTAATCCGTTCCCGTATCTTTTCATGTAACTTCATCATTGATTTGAGTTTTGCTTCGGCGTCTTTGTGAACCAACTCGTTGCTTGGTAAGGGAATCAAGTCCAAGGGCAAGTGCGGATTTAATCCGTATACTACTTCAAAAGGTGAATGGGCCGTGGCATAACCGGGTGATCGGTTGTATGCGAATTCCGCATGAGCAAGTTTAACGTCCCAATCATACGTGTTTTATTTACCAATCCTGCAATAATGCTCCCAAGGTTCGATTGGTTACCTCGTCATCCATCGGTTTGTGGGTGATGTGAAGTCTTGAATAGGAGTTTAGTACCCACTTTCCTCCATAAAGTATTCGAGTAACTCGAAATTTGGAATCTCTATCCGACACGATAGTTTTTGGAACTCCGTGTAAACGAACTACTTCCCGGAAGTACAAGTCCGCCACATTGCTTGCATCATCGGTTTTGTGGCATGCTATAAAGTGAGCCATTTTTGAAAAACGGTCGACGACCACCATGATCGAGTCTTTGCCTCGTTGAGTACGAGATAAAGCCACAATAAAATCCATCGAGACATCCTCCCATGGTCGTAATTGATGTGCAGCGGCATGTATGTACTCGACTTGAACGAACTTTTCATCATGTGACAAGTGACGCATTTACTCACGATTGTGCTTACGTCACCATACATCTTTGGCCAAAAGAAATGTTCTTTTAGCACTTCTACAGTCTTGGTCGAGCCGAAGTGACCGGCTAGTCCTCCTCCGTGCGCCTCCCGAACCAACAATTCCCGAATTGTATGTCTTGCCACACATAATTTATTTCCCTTGAAAAGAAATGATACGATATCTAATATTCCACTCGAAGAAGCTCCAATAAAAATCGACGTCCACGACGATACGCATGGCCATGCATCATTATACTTAGGAGAAAAGAATACGCGGATTGGAGTTACGTTGTTAATCGGAATCGGAGTAACGTAAAATTCGACGACGGAACCGGTCCGAAAGCATGAAAATCGACCAAAACATGCTTGAAAGGGACCCTTTGTCTTCATATCTTTCACAAGATATGTGAAGATCACCCCCTTCCCCACCTTGTTTGATAAATCGGCCAAGACAAATAAAAGATCAAGATCTTCATATCTTATCAAGATACATGAAGAATAAATCTCCCAAGACTCCACACACAATCGGCCGAAAATCTCCCATGGATGAAGACTTGCATCAAGTTTTTTATTCAACATGTCAAAGTCATACTACATTCCAAGATACTTGAAGATTGTCCAAGATTTCTCCTCCCCCACACCACATCTCGGCCGAAGACATAAGGAAGCTTGGTGTTTCGTTTTTTTTCTTGTTGTTTTTGGTAACATTATCCTTGTAAACTACTATATATAGTAGTGCTCGTTGTATTTGTAAGATATCGAGAATCATAATAAACATTGTATTTCCTTTGAAATATACGTTGAACGAGTTCGACAAACTTTAGTTATTGTTTCGACGAGTCTCGAGATTTTAACTTGATCAATTCTCAAAAGGTCTTGGGAAGAGATTACCCTTTTATCGAGTTATAGGTCTAGTTCGATAAAAACACACCAAACTCCGTACATCATACTATATCACGGCCGAATCCCATTAAATTCGTCCATCACCTTTGTAATTTTTGATCCATATTGTAAACTTGTTAATCTTCCGTTGTGTTTATACGCATTACTTACGTAATTCGTATCATAAGTGGTATCGGAGCCATTTGTCTCACAGTCTCGACGTTACTCAAGAAGATGGCATTCACCGATGAAGAAGTAGCACAACTACGTGACGTTCTTCGCGGCTTACCGGAGCCCAGAATCCATGCACGACGAGGACATGACACCATGCATGCACCACGACATGCGGATGAATACAAGACCAGCGAACTTCCGGAGTTCGTAGGCGGCACCGATCCCGAGGTTTATTTGGAGTGGGAAAGAAAAATTGAGCGAATGTTTGAGTTCAAGGAGCTCAATGACGAGGTACGTTGCAAGTACGCGATTCTCAAACTTGGAAAGGAGCTTCCCTTTGGTTTGAGCGAATGAAGACACAAAGAAGTCGTCTTAAAAGAGAAGATACGTTCGTAGGATTCCCTAAAAGGAAACTACGAAAAGATATGTCCGCTACACACAAGCTAAGTCTCAGAGAAAAATTTCGACCTCACGCAAGGAAAGCTAAGTGTCGAGGAGTACATCGAGGAGTTTGAAAACTTATCCTTGATGGGAGAACTTGAAGAAAGCGAAGAATTGCGCATGTCCCGTTTCCTACGAGGTTTGAACAAAAATATTGCTAATTCCGTGGAACTCTACCCCTATTCTGATTTCGATACTTTATGCGGGCTTTGCATAAAGTTGGAAAATCAAAACAAAACAAAACTCTCTAAACCCGAATTCCCACCTAAATACGGAAATACCAACTTTGGCGCGAGTTCTAGCTCGTTTCCAAAACCTGTCACCACAAGCCAGCCCGTTACTACCCTTCCAAAAACTCCTATCACACCAAAAGAAACAAGCCTATCTAAAGTCCGGTGTTTCAAATGTCAAGGATTTGGACACTATCAAAGTGCTTGTCCAAATCGGAGGATTGTAACGTTGCGAGAAGCCATAGCCGCCCGAGAGGAATTATTAGCCGAAGAAGAAAGAGTTGGAGACGTTTTTAACTTAGAAGCTGACGAAGAAGAAGAATGCGAGGCATACGATGCCCCGAACTATGACACAAACCTTGTCCTTCGCATGTTACAAACGAAGGCCGCCCCAAGTGACGAAGAACAACGGGACCAAATCTTCCACACGAAGTGTCGTGTCGGAGATAAATGGTGTAGCTTGATCATTGACGGTGGAAGTTGTACAAACGTGGCATCAAGCGAGATGGTTTCAAAACTCGGTTTGATCACCACGGCCCATCCTAAGCCGTATGCACTCCATTGGCTCGATGATGGGAACAAAGTGAAGGTATCAAGACAAGTGAAGGTCGGACTCACCATGGGTTCGTATGGCGATGACATTACATGCGATGTACTACCGATGGACGCATGTCACGTGTTATTAGGAAGACCTTGGTTATTTGATCGGGACGTACTACATCGAGGAGGAGTAATGAGTATGAGTTACGTGACAAAGGTAAAAATTGTTCTTAAACCTATGTCACCTCAAGCTATCCGGACGATGAGTTCGAAAAAGTCGAAGGACCGAAGCTTACGATGTTTGCAAAGCGAGAAAGAAGTCGAGCACGCCATTGACGATGGCGGCGTGTTTATTTGATGATGATCAAAGAGGTCCGAAATCTTGCCACCAAATCGCAACATGAGGAAGAGATAGACGTACTATTACACGAGTTTTGGACGTATTTCCCGAAGACTTGCGGTAGGATTACCACCTATCCGCGGGATTGAACACAGTTGATCTTATACCGGAGCTCCATTACCGAACAAAGCGGCGTATCGTTGTAATCCGAAGAAACCAAAGAACTACAACGTCAAATTGATGAACTCATGAATCACGGATATGTCAGAAAGTTTAAGTCCGTGTGCGGTTCCGGTTCTACTCGTACCAAAAAAAAGACGGAACATGGCGAATGTGTATTGTGATGAGCCGTGAATAACATCACCGTCAAGTATCGGTTTCCCATCCGAGACTAGACGTCATCTTTGACGAGTTACATGGCTCGGTTATATTTTCCAAAGTTGATTTACGGAGCGGATACCATCAAATCTGCATGCGAGAGGGAGACGAATGGAAAACGGCGTTTAAAAGCGAAGAATGGACTTTACGAATGGGTTGTGATGCCATTCGGCCTCACCAACGCCCGAGCACCTTTATGAGGTTGATGAGCGAGGTTCTTAAACCTTTCTTGGGAAAGTTTGTTGTCGTGTACTTAGACGACATTTTGATCTGATCGGTCCGTAGAAGAACATCTCGAACATTTGCGGTACGTGTTTGAGACGCTAAGGGAACAAAACTTTATGGAAAAGCGGGAGAAGTGTACTTTCCTAGTCGAGTCTTGTCTTTCTCGGCTATGTTGTTTCGAAAGACGGAGTTTGGTCGACCAAGAGAAGATCGCGGCAATCAAGTCGTGGCCGACCCCAAAGACAATCACGGAGGTACGGTCATTTCATGGCCTCGCTTCTTTTACCGACGATTCATACGGGACTTGAGACTATCTCGGTCCGATCACGGAGTGTCCGAAAAGGGAACCTTTGCTTGGAACGAGACGGCCCAAAAGGCTTTTGAAAATTTAAAGGGAAAATTATGTGAAGCACCGATTTTGACGTTACCCGATTTTTCACAACCGTTTGAAGTAGAATGCGACGCTAGCGGAGTTGGAATCGGGGCAGTGCTTATTCAAAAAGGCCGTCCCATCGCCTATTTTTCGGAGAAGTTAAGTGGCGCCCGAGTGAATTATTGTACGTACGACAAGGAGTTCTATGCTATCGTAAGAGCACTCGACCATTGGAGTCATTATCTACGTTCGAAACATTTCGTGCTGCATTCGGATCATGAGTCGTTGAAATACATCAACGGACAAAGTAAGTTAAGTCCGAGACATGCAAAATGGGTGGAATTTTTACAATCTTTTCACTTTTGGGAAGAGTAATGTAGTGGCGGATGCACTATCGAGACGGTATGCCTTACTGTCAATGCTAGATGTTCGTTTGTTGGGGTTCGAGACTTTGAAAGATCATTACAACGACGATTTGGACTTCGGGGAAATTTTTAACCGTTGTAAAACGGCCCGTCTGAGAATTTATTTTACAGGATGGCTTTCTTTTCAAGGGAAATAAATTGTGTGTGCCGAGGCATACAATTCGGGAATTGTTGGTTCGGGAGGCGCACGGAGGAGGACTAGCCGGTCACTTCGGTTCGACCAAAACTGTAGAGGTGCTAAAAGAACATTTCTTTTGGCCGAAGATGTATGGTGACGTCAGCACAATCGTGAGCAAATGCGTAACTTGTCACATGATGAAAAGTTCGTTCAAGTCGGGTACATACATGCCGTTGCCGATACCGTTACGACCGTGGGAGGATGTCTCGATGGATTTTATTGTGGCTTTACCTCGTACTCAACGAGGCAAGGACTCGATCATGGTGGTCGTCGACCGTTTTTCGAAAATGGCTCACTTTGTCGCGTGCCACAAAACCGATGATGCAAGCAACGTGGCGGACTTGTACTTAGGAAGTAGTTCGTTTACACGGAGTTCCAAAACTATCGTGTCGGATCGAGATTCCAAATTTCGAGTTACTTCTGGAATACTTTATGGAGGAAAGTAGGTACTAAACTCCTATTCAGTACTTCACATCACCCGCAAACCGACGGACAGACCGAGGTAACTAATCGAACCTTGGGAGCATTATTACGAGGGTTGGTAAATAAAACACAGAAGGATTGGGACGTTAAACTTGCTCATGCTGAATTCGCATACAACCGATCACCCGGTTATGCCACGGCCCATTCACCTTTTGAAGTGGTATACGGATTAAATCCGCACTTGCCATTAGACTTGATTCCCTTGCCGAGCGACGAATTGGTTCACAAAGACGCCGAGGCAAAACTCAAATCAATGATGAAGTTACATGAAAAGATACGGGAACGGATTAAAGAAGTGAATGAAATTTACAAACGAAAGTCGAACAAAAATAAAAAGGCAAGATTATTCAATGTGGGCGACTTAGTTTGGATACATTTGAGAAAAGAAAGATTCCCAAGCAAACGGAAGAACAAATTGATGCCGAGAGCCGAGGGTCCGTACAAAATTGTGGAAAAGGTGAACGACAACGCATACAAAGTCGAACTTAGGAGAATACGGAGTACACACGACTTTCAACGTAGGTGATCTCTCGCCTTACCTTGACGACGATGGCATTACGGAATTGAGGTCAATTCCTTTCAAAGAAGGAGGGAATGATACGATATCTAATATTCCACTCGAAGAAGCTCCAATAAAAATCGACGTCCACGACGATACGCATGGCCATGCATCATTATACTTAGGAGAAAAGAATACGCGGATTGGAGTTACGTTGTTAATCGGAATCGGAGTAACGTAAAATTCGGCAGCGGAACGGTCCGAAAGCATGAAAATCGACCAAAACATGCTTGAAAGGGACCCTTTGTCTTCATATCTTTCACAAGATATGTGAAGATCACCCCCTTCCCCACCTTGTTTGATAAATCGGCCAAGACAAATAAAAGATCAAGATCTTCATATCTTATCAAGATACATGAAGAATAAATCTCCCAAGACTCCCCACACAATCGGCCGAAAATCTCCCATGGATGAAGACTTGCATCAAGTTTTTTATTCAACATGTCAAAGTCATACTACATTCCAAGATACTTGAAGATTGTCCAAGATTTCTCCTCCCCCACACCACATCTCGGCCGAAGACATAAGGAAGCTTGGTGTTTCGTTTTTTTCTTGTTGTTTTTGGTAACATTATCCTTGTAAACTACTATATATAGTAGTGCTCGTTGTATTTGTAAGATATCGAGAATCATAATAAACATTGTATTTCCTTTGAAATATACGTTGAACGAGTTCGACAAACTTTAGTTATTGTTTCGACGAGTCTCGAGATTTTAACTTGATCAATTCTCAAAAGGTCTTGGGAAGAGATTACCCTTTTATCGAGTTATAGGTCTAGTTCGATAAAAACACACCAAACTCCGTACATCATACTATATCACGGCCGAATCCCATTAAATTCGTCCATCACCTTTGTAATTTTTGATCCATATTGTAAACTTGTTAATCTTCCGTTGTGTTTATACGCATTACTTACGTAATTCGTATCAAGAAAGCCATCCTGTAAAACAAATTCCTCGTACGGGGCTGTTTTACAACGGTTAAAAATTTCCCCGAAGTCTAAATCGTCGCTGTAATGATCTTTCAAAGTCTCGAATCCCAACAAACGAACATCTAGCATCGACAGTAAGGCATACCGTCTTGATAGTGCATCCGCCACTATATTACTCTTCCTGATACGAATTAACGTATGATATGTACGTAAATTCGTCGGAAAATGCAGCGGTTATCTTTATTTCCTCACAACACTCGTTTTTGTGTAACACTCGTAATATTCAACCGAAAGTAGGGCAATTCGGCTTTGTGAAAATACGAATAAAAATGAAAGTAGATTATCAAACTAGACCTATAGTTTGATAAAACAATCTCTCCTCAAGACCTATTGAGAATTGATTAAATTACAACTCGAAAACGCGTCGAATTATAATTGAAGTGTGCTGAAAATCATTCAACTAGAATACATAACATGTATTTCGTTTTTGCAAGCTTCAAGATGGTTTATTCAAGGTTGAGGATGAGGCTATTATATAGCCTTTACAACTTACTAATGAGTTCAAACAAGATCACCAAAATCTAGCTAAAATACAAGCAAGTAATAAACTAAGCTATCAAGACTTTTGACAAAGATAGAAAAATGACACAAGTTTGGCTCCTTCCTTAGCATTTTACGTGGGGTTCTTGAAGTAGTGGACAAGATATTTCTCATGTGATATCTTCTTGCAAGTCTTTGATAAGGATAGAAAATGAGATCAATCATCTTGGTGTCTTCTTCCTCCTTGATTTCGCCGATTTGGGAGATGGTGACATGAACTAAATCTTCAACAATCTTGATATGGTGGACTTTGAACAAAAATACAACAAACTTTGAAAGTAGTGGGGACAAAGATCCTTCATGGATCTTTCAAAGAATCGGCGAAATCTTCCCCTTAACATGGCCGATTTTGTATGCATGAACATGCATACGTATGCATGTTTTGATACGTCTAAGTTATCCGGTTAGATGATTAAGATCGTTCCAATTTCCGCGGATGTTTTCTCACCAAAGTACGTAGGTGCATGTGCATGCAACTTGGTATCGTCACCTACGTCGATTCTTACTTCGCTTGCTTCGTTTGGAGATGCCGTAATCGCATCATCCCCTCCCCCTTTGAAAGGAATTGACCTCAATTCGGTGATTCCCTCGTCGTCAAGGTAAGAAGATAGATCGCCCACGTTAAAAGTGGCGTGCACCCCATAGTCGCCCGGAAGTTCTACTTTATACGCATTGTCGTTCACCTTTCCCACGATTTTGTAAGGCCCCTCGGCCCTCGGCATAAGTTTGTTCTTGCGTTTGCTCGGAAATCTCTCTTTTCTTAAGTGTACCCAAACCAAGTCGCCTTCTTTGAATATTCTCGGTTTTCTGTGATTGTTGGATTTCCGTTTGTATTCATCATTCACCTCTTTGATTCGATCATGTATTTGCCCGTGCAATTTGATCATCGATTTAAGTTTCGACTCCGCATCTTTGTGTACCAACTCGTCTTTCGGCAATGGAATCAAGTCCAAGGGTATATAAGGATTTAACCCGTAAACGATTTCGAAAGGAGAATGTGCCGTAGCGTGTGTAGGGGATCGGTTATAGGCAAATTCCGCATGAGCAAGCTTCACGTCCCAATCCTTTTTCGTTTTATTCACAAGTCCTCGCAACAACGTTCCTAATGTTCGATTTGTGACCTCGGTTTGACCATCGGTTTGCGGATGGTGCGAAGTGCTAAATAAGAGCTTCGTTCCCACTTTCCTCCATAAAGTATTCCAAAAATAGCTAAGGAATTTCGAATCTCGATCCGACACAATAGTCTTCGGTACTCCATGTAAATGAACCACCTCTCGGAAGTATAAGTCGGCCACGTTGCTTGCGTCGTCGGTTTTGTGGCAAGCCACGAAATGAGCCATCTTTGAGAACCGATCAACAACCACCATAATAGCATCTTTACCTCGTTGAGTACGGGGTAAAGCGACGATAAAGTCCATGGATACATCTTCCCACGGTCTTTCTGGAATCGGTAGAGGCATATATGATCCCGGTTTGAATGAACTCTTCGAGATGTGACAGGTTACACATTTACTCAAAACATTGTAAACGTCTTTTAGCATTTTAGGCCAAAAGAAATGTTCTTTTAGTACTTCCAACGTTTTAGCCGTGCCAAAATGTCCTGCTAAACCACCTCCATGAGCTTCCCGGACCAATAATTCCCGAACCGCCTGTTTTGGAACACAAAGCCTATTTCCTTTAAATAGGAAATCATCTTGTAACATGAACTCCCCGAACGGACCAGATTTGCAACGAGTAAAAATTTCTCCGAAATCCTCATCATTTTCATAGCATTCCTTCAATATTTCGAAACCAAGTAACCGAACCTCCAGAGTAGAAAGTAAGGCATACCTCCTAGATAACGCATCCGCAACGACATTGCTTTTACCGTCTTTGTACTTGGATGAAAAGTGAAATGATTGTAGGAATTCCACCCACTTGGCATGCCTCGGACTCATTTTATGTTGCCCGTTAATGTACTTTAATGATTCGTGATCCGAGTGTAGGATAAAATGCTTCGTCCGCAAGTAATGACTCCAATGATCAAGGGCCCGTACGATAGCATAGAATTCTTTATCGTAAGTACAATAATTCAACCGAGCTCCGTTCAACTTCTCCGAAAAGTAAGCGATAGGTCGTTTACCTTGAATAAGAACCGCTCCAATTCCAACTCCGCTAGCGTCACACTCAACTTCGAATGGTTGAGAAAAATCGGGTAGTGTTAGAATCGGTGCTTCGCATAACTTGGCCTTTAACTTCTCGAAAGCTCCTTGGGCAGCCCCGTTCCATACAAATGGTCCTGATTTTAAACACTCCGTTATCGGACTTGAGATGGTGCTGAAGTCTCGAATAAACCTCCGGTAAAAAGAAGCAAGTCCGTGAAATGATCTCACTTCCGTCACGGTCGTAGGGGTCGGCCAAGATTTAATTGCTTCGATTTTTGTTTGATCAACCGCCACTCCGTCCTTCGAAACGACATAGCCGAGAAAGACTATACTTTCGACTAGGAACGAACACTTCTCTTTTTTCCATACAATTTTCGGTCCCTCAAGGTTTCAAAGATTAGCCTTAAGTGCCCGAAATGTTCTTGTAGTGACTGACTATAGATTAGAATGTCATCCAAATACACAACCACGAACTTCCCCAGAAATGGTTTAAGTACCTCGTTCATCAACCTCATGAAGGTACTAGGCGCATTTGTAAGACCGAAAGGCATAACGGTCCACTCATATAATCCATTTTTCGTTTTGAAGGCCGTCTTCCACTCGTCACCTTCTCGCATTCAGATTTTGATACGAATTATCGGGAGAAGCGGATACGTATCGGTCGGAGTGATTGTAGGAATATTGTAGCGGAAGGCTTTTATACGAGTTGATACGAATTACGTACGTAATGCGTATGAAATACAACGGAAGATTATTATGTCTTGATAAGTATCAAAGTATCACTCAAAATTACAAGGTGGTGACCGAACTTAAATGGATTTCGGCCGTGAAGTAGTATGGGATATGGATTTGGATGTGTTTTATCGAACTAGACCTATAACTCGATAAAAGTAATCTCTCCTCAAGACCTATTGAGAATTGATCAAGTTAAAATCTCGAGACGCGTCGAAACAATAACTAAAGTTTTGTTGAACTCGTTCAACGTATATTTCAAAGAAATACAAGGTTTATTAAACTTCAAGATTCAAGATTTTTTACAAATACAATCAAGCACTACTATATATAGTAGTTTCCAACCGAAAGAAAATACAACAAAACGAGAAAAGGAAACTTCCTAGCACTAACATTTCGGCCGAAAATCAAAGGTGAGATATCAAGTATCTTGGTGTTATTAGGTGAAAGAGACATGAAGCAATCTTGGTCTTGATGGTGACATGATGAAGCAATCTTGGTCTTTGATGGTGACATGAAGTAGAACAAAATATCATTCCTCCATGCATCAATTCGGCCGAACTTGTGAGGATGATTTGGTGTAGATTTGATGAAGATATCTTGATGGTGACATGAAGAGCATGCTTGAAGAAAGTCTTCCTCAATCTCTTGATATGGCCGATTTTTGTGGGGGAAGGAGATCATGGTGAGTTTTGGTTTTATTAGGTGATGGTGACTTGATGAAAGTCTTAGGTGATGGTGACTTGATGAAAGTCTTTCTCAAGGTGGGGAATATGGCCGATTTTCAAATAAGGTGGGGAAGGAGGTGATCTTCACTTATCTTGTGAAAGATATGAAGACAAAGGGTCCCTTTCAAGCATGTTTAGGTGATGGTGACTTGATGAAGATCCTTTGATGAAAGTCTTCACAAATCTTGTGTCTTTGGCCGTTTGTTATTTCTGGGGTCCAATGGGTCCGAATTTGATCCTATGATCTCATAAGATTTGTAGCTCTCTTTCTTAGCTTTCCATGGCCACTTGAATCACCAGAATCGAATTTCGGACGAGAAAGTTATGGGCAAAATACTAAAACTGCTACGAAGTAGTCGTGCGCGCGAGAATTGGTAATTTGTATTTGATGATGTTGACCGATTCGTATCATACCCTCTCTCTTTAAAGGGAATTGTCCTCAATTCCGAACTCCCTTCGTCACCAAGATAATTAACTAACGCCTCTAAGTATTTGATCTCGAAGATGTCCGCAGTACGTACATGACCCAAAATCTTGAGACGATAGGTAGTGGGGCCCCCTCGAGAATCACCAACAAAATAACTATCATTATTAATAAAATAATAATAATTACTCCGCCAGGTAATACAGATATCATGACATAAGTGGATATCTGAAATGGGACGCACGGTTATCTCCACATCGGGTTCCTCCTCCAGAATTGAAAACACTGATTTCTCGGGTTCATCATCAAAAATGGAAAACACAGAATTTATTACGGTGGGAACCATAGGATTTATTACGGATTCCTCTTCATCAATTGATTCCTCATCAAATGCTGGCGGTCCGTCATAATCTAACCAACACTCCGTTTCAATATTGCTGTGCTCCTCCAATAATGTCTCATCAAAAATTAATCCACTAAGCTCGTTTCGTACCGCAACAAAGTCACACGAACCACTTTGCTCCGATAGGGTAGTTCGACTCCAACCATCATCTTCTTTGTCATCAAAAAATGCCGCAGGAAATTCTGTCATATCAAAGTCGTCAGTGACAAAGAGTTCATCTTCAGGATTAGCCGTTTCAGAAAGCATAAGGCCGTGATCTTGTTTCGCGTTACTAAAATAATTTGGTCCGTTTTGGTCAATTTGACCAACACAACCAACTAGCCCATGATCAAAGTAGCAAGATCTAAGTTCGTCGACTAGGGAGACACGGCTCAACTCATCTTCTTCGTTGAATTGCTCCGTTGAAAACTCTGTCTCGTCTACTTCTTTGAAAATGACCGTAGGGACATTGTCTTCATCGAAAAAGATTCTCGTTGGGAATTCCTTGATGGAGGAAGACCTTAGATCGAATGCCGGTGGTGGGGCGTCGAAGGATTGGTGGTAAGATGGGGATTTGAACTTTCGATTGAAATATTTTTGAATTTAAGCCAATCTTGGATTTTAGGCTTACGTTGTTGTGAACAGGATCGCTTTGATTTTGCCACCAAACGGCGGCGCTACCGGAGGCGCCTTGCCACCAACGAAACGCGGCGGTTGATCGGGCAGCCTTGAAGTCCGAGTGCTCCTCACAAGCACGGCCAATCTATGCACGCATTTGGATCACTATCTCCGTGAAATTCCGGTATGCTGCGGAATTTGGCCAAGAAATCAATATCGTTGGCATCGTCTCTGCGTCTTTCTTGCATACGTCGCTCCGGTAAGCCGTTTAGTGCGTCACGGAGTGTCATCAAGAAATCGAGCTCGGAAATTTCCATAACAAGAATCAAGAGATAATTCTTGACAAGAAATCGGACAGAAAATTTTCCCAAGAAATCCGTGAAGAATGATCCAAGAAGATGATCAAAGAATCTGATCTCCACCGTTCAGACTGTAGTTCAAGAAGTTGGCTAACCTTTGTCAAAATTTCGTAATGATCCAACGGTCGAATCCACGGGAAACTTTGTTTTCTTCCGACTGCTCTAATCTGCCAATGTTATGCGAAAATTCTTCTAACCGTGAAGAACAACCCAAGAAGGTGACTAAATACTTCAACAAAAAAAACTTCGGTGAATATAGTTGATCGCCCAAGGAGATGACCTTGGGCTCCGATACCACTTATGATACGAATTATCCGGGAGAAGCGGATACGTATCGGTCGGAGTGATTGTAGGAATATTGTAGCGGAAGGCTTTTATACGAGTTGATACGAATTACGTACGTAATGCGTATGAAATACAACGGAAGATTATTATGTCTTGATAAGTATCAAAGTATCACTCAAAATTACAAGGTGGTGACCGAACTTAAATGGATTTCGGCCGTGAAGTAGTATGGGATATGGATTTGGATGTGTTTTATCGAACTAGACCTATAACTCGATAAAAGTAATCTCTCCTCAAGACCTATTGAGAATTGATCAAGTTAAAATCTCGAGACGCGTCGAAACAATAACTAAAGTTTTGTTGAACTCGTTCAACGTATATTTCAAAGAAATACAAGGTTTATTAAACTTCAAGATTCAAGATTTATTACAAATACAATCAAGCACTACTATATATAGTAGTTTCCAACCGAAAGAAAATACAACAAAACGAGAAAAGGAAACTTCCTAGCACTAACATTTCGGCCGAAAATCAAAGGTGAGATATCAAGTATCTTGGTGTTATTAGGTGAAAGAGACATGATGATACGAATCGGTCAACATCATCGAATACAAATTACCAATTCTCGCGCGCACGACTACTTCGTAGCAGTTTTAGTATTTTGCCCATAACTTTCTCGTCCGAAATCCGATTCAGGTGATTCAAGTGGCCATGGAAAGCTAAGAAAGAGATCTACAAATCTTATGAGATCATAGGATCAAATTCGGACCCATTGGACCCCAGAAATAACAAACGGCCAAAGACACAAGATTTGTGAAGACTTTCATCAAAGGATCTTCATCAAGTCACCATCACCTAAACATGCTTGAAAGGGACCCTTTGTCTTCATATCTTTCACAAGATAAGTGAAGATCACCTCCTTCCCCACCTTATTTGAAAATCGGCCATATTCCCCACCTTGAGAAAGACTTTCATCATGTCACCATCACCTAAGACTTTCATCAAGTCACCATCACCTAATAAAACCAAAACTCACCATGATCTCCTTCCCCCACAAAAATCGGCCATATCAAGAGATTGAGGAAGACTTTCTTCAAGCATGCTCTTCATGTCACCATCAAGATATCTTCATCAAATCTACACCAAATCATCCTCACAAGTTCGGCCGAATTGATGCATGGAGGAATGATATTTTGTTCTACTTCATGTCACCATCAAAGACCAAGATTGCTTCATCATGTCACCATCAAGACCAAGATTGCTTCATGTCTCTTTCACCTAATAACACCAAGATACTTGATATCTCACCTTTGATTTTCGGCCGAAATGTTAGTGCTAGGAAGTTTCCTTTTCTCGTTTTGTTGTATTTTCTTTCGATTGGAAACTACTATATATAGTAGTGCTCGTTGTAGTTGTAACATAATCTTGAATCTTGAATCTGAAAAGTAATAAACCTTGTATTTCTTTGAAATATACGTTGAACGAGTTCAACAAAACTTTAGTTATTATTTCGACGCGTCTCGAGATTTTAACTTGATCAATTCTCAATAGGTCTTGGGAAGAGATTACTTTTATCGAGTTATAGGTCTAGTTCGATAAAACACATCCAAACCCGTATACACTACTACCTCACGGCCGAAATCCATTTAAGTTCGGCCACCCCTTGTATTTTTCGAGTGACACTTTGATAATCGTCAAGACATAATAATCTCCCGTTGTATTTCATACGCATTACGTACGTAATTCGTATTATATTTTTTTATTGTTATATCCGATATTATTCACATACAAAATACATTCGAAAAACTCCATATTCGTAAAAGCCTTCCGCTATCATACACTCACATATACTCCGACCGATACGTATCCGCTTCTCCCGGATAATTCGTATCATAAGTGGTATCGGAGCCCAAGGTCATCTCCTTGGGCGAGTTATTCAACGATCTTTTTTTTTGTTGAGATTAGAGCAGTCGGAAGAAAACAAAGTTTCCCGTGGATTCGACCGTTGGATCATTACGAAATTTTGACAAAGGTAAGCCAACTTCTTGAACTACAGTCTGAACGGTGGAGATCAGATTCTTTGATCATCTTCTTGGTTCATTCTTCACGGATTTCTTGGAAAATTTTCTGTCCGATTTCTTGTCAAGAACTATCTCTTGATTCTTGTCATCGGAAACCACACCTGAATTTCTTAATTCAGTTAAGGTTCTTGATCTTTCAACAAAATGGAGTTCAACGATATTTATCTCTTGGCGATATTACGCGACGCATTACACAGCGTACCGGAGTTCATGGGACATTCCGATCCAGAAGCAGGTGTTGATTGGCTCCACGTTTGTGAGGAGTTTTTCAACCACAATTCAATTCCAGTAGACCGCCGAGTCTCGTTGGCGACGAAACGCCTTCGTGGTCGCGCCTCGACCTGGTGGCAGAAATTGAAAACCAGTGCTTACACCAAGGTAAACCCAAACTAAGAGATCGGAACAAATTCATAAAACACTTTACTCGGAAATTCATCCCCACAAATTCTCACCGCCACGATCCACCAACGGCTCCACACCGGAAATTGCAGAAGTTCAGCGCCACCCCGCCACCGACCTTCGATCTAAGGTTTTTCCCCATCAAAGAATTTCCAGCAAAGCTTTTTGTAGATGAAGACGATGTTCCTACCACCATTTTCAATGAGGTAGACGAGACAGAGGTTTCAACGGCGCAATACAACGAAGAAGATGAGTTGAGCCGTGTTTCCCTAATTGATGAACCTGGATCTTGCTACTTTGAGCATGGGCCAGTTGGTTATGTTGGCCAAATTGACCAAAACGGACCAAATTATTTTAATGATGAGGAGCCGGTTAGTGTCATGGAAATTGGTCCGGATTATGAAGGGCCACCAGTGTTTGATACCGAACCAGTTGACGAAGAGGAACCCATAATTGATTCTGTGTTTCCCATTTTTGATGTTGTGCCCGACGGCGATCCATGTCTCGCTGTAAGTTATTTTGAAGATTTTTGTCCAAACTCCAATGAGGCGTTTTCGGTTCTTGATACGAAGCAAGAAGATGTTATAATTCCGGAACATCTATATCTTGAGCCTTACCAAGATTTTGATATGAAAGTAGACGACGAAGCGTTTTTCCCAGGGCTTGTAGTAGCATCCGATGAAGAGCGACCTATTATTACTGTCGTGCTCCCCATTTCAGATGACCGGTTATATGATGATTCATATCATGATATCGGTATTACCTCGCAGAATAATTATTATTATTTTATTAATAATGATAGTTATTTTGTTGGTGATTCTCGAGAGGGCCCCACTACCTATCGTCTAAAGATTTTGGGTCATGTACGTACTGCGGATATCTTCGAGATCAAATACTTAGAGGCGTTAGTTAATTATCTTGGTGACGAAGGGAGTTCGGAATTGAGGACAATTCCCTTTAAAGAGAGAGGGTATGATACGAATCGGTCAACATCATCGAATACAAATTACCAATTCTCGCGCGCACGACTACTTCGTAGCAGTTTTAGTATTTTGCCCATAACTTTCTCGTCCGAAATCCGATTCAGGTGATTCAAGTGGCCATGGAAAGCTAAGAAAGAGAGCTACAAATCCTATGAGATCATAGGATCAAATTCGGACCCATTGGACCCCAGAAATAACAAACGGCCAAAGACACAAGATTTGTGAAGACTTTCATCAAAGGATCTTCATCAAGTCACCATCACCTAAACATGCTTGAAAGGGACCCTTTGTCTTCATATCTTTCACAAGATAAGTGAAGATCACCTCCTTCCCCACCTTATTTGAAAATCGGCCATATTCCCCACCTTGAGAAAGACTTTCATCATGTCACCATCACCTAAGACTTTCATCAAGTCACCATCACCTAATAAAACCAAAACTCACCATGATCTCCTTCCCCCACAAAAATCGGCCATATCAAGAGATTGAGGAAGACTTTCTTCAAGCATGCTCTTCATGTCACCATCAAGATATCTTCATCAAATCTACACCAAATCATCCTCACAAGTTCGGAATTGATGCATGGAGGAATGATATTTTGTTCTACTTCATGTCACCATCAAAGACCAAGATTGCTTCATCATGTCACCATCAAGACCAAGATTGCTTCATGTCTCTTTCACCTAATAACACCAAGATACTTGATATCTCACCTTTGATTTTCGGCCGAAATGTTAGTGCTAGGAAGTTTCCTTTTCTCGTTTTGTTGTATTTTCTTTCGATTGGAAACTACTATATATAGTAGTGCTCGTTGTAGTTGTAACATAATCTTGAATCTTGAATCTGAAAAGTAATAAACCTTGTATTTCTTTGAAATATACGTTGAACGAGTTCAACAAAACTTTAGTTATTATTTCGACGCGTCTCGAGATTTTAACTTGATCAATTCTCAATAGGTCTTGGGAAGAGATTACTTTTATCGAGTTATAGGTCTAGTTCGATAAAACACATCCAAACCCGTATACACTACTACCTCACGGCCGAAATCCATTTAAGTTCGGCCACCCCTTGTATTTTTCGAGTGACACTTTGATAATCGTCAAGACATAATAATCTCCCGTTGTATTTCATACGCATTACGTACGTAATTCGTATTATATTTTTTTATTGTTATATCCGATATTATTCACATACAAAATACATCCGAAAAACTCCATATTCGTAAAAGCCTTCCGCTATCATACACTCACATATACTCCGACCGATACGTATCCGCTTCTCCCGGATAATTCGTATCACATGAAGCAATCTTGGTCTTGATGGTGACATGATGAAGCAATCTTGGTCTTTGATGGTGACATGAAGTAGAACAAAATATCATTCCTCCATGCATCAATTCGGCCGAACTTGTGAGGATGATTTGGTGTAGATTTGATGAAGATATCTTGATGGTGACATGAAGAGCATGCTTGAAGAAAGTCTTCCTCAATCTCTTGATATGGTCGATTTTTGTGGGGGAAGGAGATCATGGTGAGTTTTGGTTTTATTAGGTGATGGTGACTTGATGAAAGTCTTAGGTGATGGTGACTTGATGAAAGTCTTTCTCAAGGTGGGGAATATGGCCGATTTTCAAATAAGGTGGGGAAGGAGGTGATCTTCACTTATCTTGTGAAAGATATGAAGACAAAGGGTCCCTTTCAAGCATGTTTAGGTGATGGTGACTTGATGAAGATCCTTTGATGAAAGTCTTCACAAATCTTGTGTCTTTGGCCGTTTGTTATTTCTGGGGTCCAATGGGTCCGAATTTGATCCTATGATCTCATAAGATTTGTAGCTCTCTTTCTTAGCTTTCCATGGCCACTTGAATCACCTGAATCGGATTTCGGACGAGAAAGTTATGGGCAAAATACTAAAACTGCTACGAAGTAGTCGTGCGCGCGAGAATTGGTAATTTGTATTTGATGATGTTGACCGATTCGTATCAGATTTGATGATATCCGCTTCGTAAATCAACTTTGGAAAAGATCACCGAACCATGTAGTTCGTCTAACATATCATCAAGTCTCGGGATAGGGAACCGATACTTGACGGTGATATTGTTCACGGCCCGACTATCCACACACATCCGCCAAGAACCGTCTTTCTTAGGGACAAGTAAGACCGGAACCGCACACGGACTCAAACTCTCCCGGACATATCCGCGGTCCAAAAGCTCTTCGACTTGTCGTTGTAACTCCTTCGTCTCTTCGGGATTACATCTATATGCGGCTTTATTAGGAAGTGGTGCTCCCGGTATAAGATCAATTTGGTGTTCGATACCGCGAATAGGTGGTAAACCCGACGGTAATTCTTCGGGAAAAACATCCTCAAATTCGTGTAACAACACATCTAGCTCTCCGTCATTTCGTACTCCTATGTTCTCGTCCCGTGTCTCTTTAAACATCACCAAGTATACTCGCTCCCCGTCATTAATGGCATGTTCCATTTCTCTTTCACTAGCAAGCATGGTAAGTTTTGGTTTCTCCACTCGACTAGAACTCATTGAACGGATGGCTTGCGGGGACATCGGTTTGAGTACAATCTTCTTTCCTTTGTCTTATAATTCATATTCATTACTTCGACCTCGATGTAAAACATCTCGGTCGAACATCCACGGTCGTCCCAAAAGCACGTGGCACGCGTCCATCGGGAGTACGTCACATAACACATCGTCTCCGTAAGATCCCATAGTTAAGATGACCCGTACTTGTCTTGTCACCTTAACCTTGCTTCCATCATCGAGCCAATGAAAAGCAAATGGTCTCGGGTGAGCCATAGTAGTTAGCCCGAGCTTGGTGACCATCTCTTTTGATGCCACATTCGCAACTCCTCCGTCTATTATCAAGCTACACCACTTTTCTCCGACTTTGCATTTGGAATGAAAAATCTGGTCTCTTTGTTCCGTGTCACTTGGAATAATTTTGGTATGTAATGCTCGAAGCACTAAAGTAGTATCATATTCCGGAGCGTCATAAGTCTCGCAATCTTCATTTTCTTCCTCGGCCTCCACGTTAAGTACGTCACCAAGGCCTTCCTTCTCGTCCTCGACTAAAAGTTCGTCTCGGACCGCAAGAGCTTCTCTCAAAGTGACCACCCGTTTATTTGGACATGCATTTTGATAGTGACCAAAGCCTTGACATTTAAAGCATCGTACTTTCGCCAAGCTCGTTTCCTTGGAAACGTGAGGAACCTTTGGTGCCGGGGTAGGGACTTGAAAAGGTGCGGTCGTTTTCGTAGTAGAACTTGAGCCGGCACTTGTATTTCCGAATTTGTATGGGAATTAGGGTTTGGTATACTTCAACTTGTTTTGAGCTTCAATTTTTATGCATAGTCCGCATAAAGTGTCAAAATCTCCGTATGGGTATAATTCCACCGTGTTTGAAATGTTTCGGTTTAGGCCACGTAAGAAACGTGACATCCTTTGTTCTTGATTTTCTTCAAGTTCTCCCATTAAGGCCAACCCTTCAAATTCATCGATGTATTCTTCCACACTTAGTTTCCCTTGTACGAACTCCGCAATTTTTCGGTATAAGGTTAACCGGTGTGATCCGGAACATACCTTTTACGTAGTTTCTTTTTTAAAGAATCCCAAGAACGGATTTTCTCTTTTCCCGCACGAGCTCGTTGTGCTTTCATACCCTCGAACCATAAGGAAGCGCCCTTCCCTAACTTGAGAATTGCGTATTTGCAACGTTTCTCATCGTTAAGGTGTTTGAAGTCGAACATACGTTCAATCTTCCTCTCCCACTCCAAGTAAACTTCGGGATTAGTACCTCCGACAAATTCCGGAAGTTCATTAACTTTAAATTCGTCCACATGACGTGGTGAATGTGCGTCATATACTCCTCTTCTTGCTTGAAATCGTGGTTCTTGCATGGTGTGTAGTGCTTCACGTAGTTTCTCCATGAAATCGTCGGAAAAATCCATGATACGGTCGTTTTGATAAGAAAAATCGCCAAGAGAATTTCACCAAGGAAGTAACCTTGGGCTCTGATACCACTTATGATACGAATTAACGTATGATATGTACGTAAATTCGTCGGAAAATGCAGCGGTTATCTTTATTTCCTCACAACACTCGTTTTTGTGTAACACTCGTAATATTCAACCGAAAGTAGGGCAATTCGGCTTTGTGAAAATACGAATAAAAATGAAAGTAGATTATCAAACTAGACCTATAGTTTGATAAAAAATCTCTCCTCAAGACCTATTGAGAATTGATTAAATTACAACTCGAAAACGCGTCGAATTATAATTGAAGTGTGCTGAAAATCATTCAACTAGAATACATAACATGTATTTCGTTTTTGCAAGCTTCAAGATGGTTTATTCAAGGTTGAGGATGAGGCTATTATATAGCCTTTACAACTTACTAATGAGTTCAAACAAGATCACCAAAATCTAGCTAAAATACAAGCAAGTAATAAACTAAGCTATCAAGACTTTTGACAAAGATAGAAAAATGACACAAGTTTGGCTCCTTCCTTAGCATTTCGGCCGTGGGGTTCTTGAAGTAGTGGACAAGATATTTCTCATGTGATATCTTCTTGTAAGTCTTTGATAAGGATAGAAAATGAGATCAATCATCTTGGTGTCTTCTTCCTCCTTGATTTCGGCCGATTTGGGAGATGGTGACATGAACTAAATCTTCAACAATCTTGATATGGTGGACTTTGAACAAAAATACAACAAACTTTGAAAGTAGTGGGGACAAAGATCCTTCATGGATCTTTCAAAGAATCGGCCGAAATCTTCCCCTTAACATGGCCGATTTTGTATGCATGAACATGCATACGTATGCATGTTTTGATACGTCTAAGTTATCCCGGTCCCGATGATTAAGATCGTTCCAATTTCCGCGGATGTTTTCTCACCAAAGTACGTAGGTGCATGTGCATGCAACTTGGTATCGTCACCTACGTCGATTCTTACTTCGCTTGCTTCGTTTGGAGATGCCGTAATCGCATCACTTCCCGTCTTTGTACTTGGATGAAAAGTGAAAAGATTGTAAAAATTCCACCCATTTTGCATGCCTCGGGCTTAGCTTACTTTGTCCGTTGATGTATTTCAACGACTCGTGATCCGAGTGCAGCACGAAATGTTTCGAACGTAGATAATGACTCCAATGATCGAGTGCTCTCACGATACCATAGAACTCCTTGTCGTAAGTACAATAATTCACTCGGGCGCCACTTAATTTCTCCGAAAAATAGGCAATGGGACGGCCTCTTTGGATAAGCACTGCCCCGATTCCAACTCCGCTAGCGTCGCATTCCACCTCAAACGGTTGTGAAAAATCGGGTAACGTCAAAATCGGCGCTTCACATAATTTTCCCTTTAAATTTTCAAAAGCCTTTTGGGCCGCCTCGTTCCATGCAAAGGTTCCTTTTTTTCGACACTCCGTGATCGGGCTGGAGATGGTGCTAAAGTCCCGTATGAATCGTCGGTAAAAAGAAGCGAGGCCATGAAATGATCGTACCTCCGTGATTGTCTTTGGGGTCGGCCACGACTTGATTGCCGCGATCTTCTCTTGGTCGACCGAAACTCCTTCTTTCGAAACAACATAGCCGAGAAAGACAATACTCTCGACTAGGAAAGTACACTTCTCCCGTTTTCCATAAAGTTTCTGTTCCCTTAGTGTTCCAAATACGTGCCGCAAATGTTCGAGATGTTCCTCTACGGATCGACTGTAGATCAAAATGTCGTCTAGGTATACGACAACAAACTTTCCCAAGAAAGGTTTGAGAACCTCGTTCATCAACCTCATAAAAGTGCTCGGGGCGTTGGTGAGGCCGAATGGCATCACAACCCATTCGTAAAGTCCATTCTTTGTTTTAAACGCCGTTTTCCATTCGTCTCCCTCTCGCATGCGGATTTGATGGTATCCGCTCCGCAAATCAACTTTGGAAAATATAACCGAGCCATGTAACTCGTCCAACATGTCGTCTAGTCTCGGGATGGGGAACCGATACTTGACGGTGATGTTATTCACGGCTCTACTGTCAATACACATTCGCCACGATCCGTCCTTTTTTGGTACAAGTAGTGATACGAATTATCCGGGGAGAGGTGGATACGTATCGGTCGGAGTATATGTAAGTGTATGATAGCGGAAGACTTTTGCGAATATGGAGTTTTTCGGATGTATTTTGTATGTGAATAATATCGGATATAACAATAAAAATATCGAACAAGAAGATGATACGAATTACGTACGTAATGCGTATGAAATACAACGGAAGATTATTATGTCTTGACAACTATCAAAGTATCACTCGAAAATTACAAGGGGATGACCGAAATTGAATGGAGTTCGGCCGTGAGGTAGTATGGTAAACGGATTTGGATGTGTTTTATCGAATTAGACCTATAACTCGATAAAGGTAATCTCTTCCCAAGACCTATTGAGAATTGATCAAGTTAAAATCTCGAGACGCGTCGAAACAATAACTAAAGTTTTGTTGAACTCGTTCAACGTATATTTCAAAGAAATACAAGGTTTATTAATCTTCAAGCTTTTTTTTTTTTTAGATGTAAAGATATCTTCCTCCTTGGAATTACATGGATGATAAAGAAATGAATGACAATGACATGAAGAAGAAAGTCTTCACTCCATCTCTTAGTTCGGCCGTTTGTGACATGGTGGGGAAGGAGGAAATGACTTCATTATTTTGTAAAGATATGAAGTCAAGATATGTCCCTTTCAAGCATGATATGGCCGACTTTTCATGCTTTCGGACCGATTCCGTCGTCGAATTCTACGTTACTCCGATTCCGATTAACAACGTAACTCCAATCCGTTTAACATTTTCTCCTAAGTATAACGATGCATGGCCGTTTGAATTTGCATCATCATGGATGTCGATTTTTATTGGAGTTTCTTCGACTGGAATATTAGATATCGTATCATTCCCTCCGTCTTTGAAAGGAATTGACCTCAATTCCGCAATGCCATTGTCGTCAAGATAAGGTGAGAGATCACCTACGTTGAATGTCGCGTGTACTCCGTATTCGCCCGGAAGTTCGACTTTGTATGCGTTGTCGTTCACCTTTTCCACAATTTTGTACGGACCCTCGGCTCTCGGCATCAATTTGTTCTTCCGTTTGCTTGGGAATCTTTCTTTTCTCAAATGTATCCAAACTAAGTCGCCAACATCAAATAATCTTGCCTTTTTATTTTTGTTCAACTTCCGTTTGTAAATTTCATTCACTTCTTTAATCCGTTCCCGTATCTTTTCATGTAACTTCATCATGGATTTGAGTTTTGCTTCGGCGTCCTTGTGAACCAATTCGTTGCTCGGCGGGGGAATCAAGTCTAATGGCAAGTGCGGATTTAATCCGTATACCACTTCAAAAGGTGAATGGGCCGTGGCATAACCGGGTGATCGGTTGTATGCGAATTCAGCATGAGCAAGTTTAACGTCCCAATCCTTCTGAGTTTTATTTACCAACCCTCGTAATAATGCTCCCAAGGTTCGATTAGTTACCTCGGTCTGTCCGTCGGTTTGCGGGTGATGTGAAGTACTGAATAGGAGTTTAGTACCTACTTTCCTCCATAAAGTATTCCGAGTAACTCAGAAATTTGGAATCTCGATCCGACACGATAGTTTTTGGAACTCCGTCTAAACGAACTACGTCCCGGAAGTACAAGTCCGCCACGTTGCTTGCATCATCGGTTTTGTGGCACGCGACAAAGTGAGCCATTTTCGAAAAACGGTCGACGACCACCATGATCGAGTCCTTGCCTCGTTGAGTGCGAGGTAAAGCCACAATAAAATCCATCGAGACATCCTCCCACGGTCATAACGGTATCGGCAACGGCATGTATGTACTTGACTTGAACGAACTTTTCATCATGTGACAAGTTACGCATTTGCTCACGATTGTCCGACGTCACCATACATTTTCGGCCAAAAGAAATGTTCTTTTAGCACTTCTACAGTCTTGGTCGAGCCGAAGTGACCGGCTAGTCCTCCTCAGTCGCCTCCCGAACCGGAATTCGAATTGTATGTCTCGGCACACATAATTTATTCCCCTTGAAGAGAAAGCCATCTGTAAAACAAATTCCTCAAACGGGGCCGTTTTACAACGGTTAAAAATTTCCCGAAGTCCAAATCGTCGTTGTAGTGATTTTTCAAAGTCTCGAATCCCAACAAACGAACATCTAGCATCGGCAGAAGGCATACCGTCTCGATAGTGCATCCGCCACTACATTACTCTTCCGTCTTTGTATTTGGATGAAAAGTGAAAAGATTGTAAAAATTCCACCCATTTTGCATGTCTCGGGCTTAGCTTACTCGTCCGTTGATGTATTTCAACGACTCGTGATCCGAATGTAGCACGAAATGTTTGAACGCAGATAATGACTCCAATGATCGAGTGCTCTTACGATAGCATAGAACTCCTTGTCGTAAGTACAATAATTCACTCGGCGCCACTTAACTTCTCCGAAAAATAGGCAATGGGACGGCCTCTCTGAATAAGCACGCCCGATTCCAACTCCGCTAGCGTCGCATTCTACCTCAAGCGGTTGCGAAAAATCGGGCAACGTCAAAATCGGCGCTTCACATAATTTTCCCTTTAAGTTTTCAAAAGCCTTTTGGGCCGTCTCGTTCCAAGCAAAGGTTCCCTTTTCGGACACTCCGTGATCGGATGGATATAGTCTTTGAAGTCCCGTATGAATCGTCGGTAAAAGAAGCGAGGCCATGAAATGACCGTACCTCCGTGATTGTCTTTGGGGTCGGCCACGACTTGATTGCCGCGATCTTCTCTTGGTCGACCGAAACTCCGTCTTTCGAAACAACATAGCCGAGAAAGACAAGACTCTCGACTAGGAAAGTACACTTCTCCCGTTTTCCATAAAGTTTTGTTCCCTTAGCGTCTCAAACACGTGCCGCAAATGTTCGAGATGTTCTTCTACGGACCGACTGTAGATCAAAATGTCGTCTAAGTACACGACAACAAACTTTCCCAAGAATGGTTTAAGAACCTCGTTCATCAACCTCATAAAAGTGCTCGGGCGTTGGTGAGGCCGAATGGCATCACAACCCATTCGTAAAGTCCATTCTTCGTTTTAAACGCCGTTTTCCATTCGTCTCTCTCGCATGCGGATTTGATGGTACCCGCTCCGTAAATCAACTTTGGAAAATATAACCGAGCCATGTAACTCGTCCGAGATGTCGTCTAGTCTCGGGATGGGAAACCGATACTTGACGGTGATGTTATTCACGACTCTCTTTGTCAATACACATTCGCCATGTTAGTCTTTTTTGGTACGAGCGAATCGGAACCGCACACGGACTTAAACTTTCTCGGACATATCCGTGATTCATGAGTTCATCAATTTGACGTTGTAGTTCTTTGGTTTCTTCGGATTACAACGATACGCCGCTTTGTTCGGTAATGGAGCTCGGTATAAGATCAATCGGTGTTCAATCCCGCGGATAGGTGGTAATCCTACCGGCAAGTCTTCGAAATACGTCCAAAACTCGTGTAATAGTCGTCTATCTCTTCCTCATGTTGCGATTTGGTGGCAAGATTTGGACCACTTTGATCATCATCAAATAAACACGCTCGCCATCGTCAATGGCGTGTTCGACTTCTTTCTCGTTTGAAAACATCGAAAGCTTCGGTCCTTCGACATATTTCGAAATCAAAGTCCGGATAGCTTGAGGTGACATAGGTTTAAGAACAAATTTTTTACCTTTGTCACGTAACTCATACTCATTACTCCTCCCTCGATGTAGTACGTCCCGATCAAATAACCAAGGTCTTCCTAATAACACGTGACATGCGTCCATCGGTAGTACATCGCATGTAATGTCATCGCCATACGAACCCATGGTGAGTCCGACCTTCACTTGTCTTGATACCTTCACTTTGTTCCCATCATCGAGCCAATGGAGTGCATACGGCTTAGGATGGGCCGTGGTGATCAAACCGAGTTTTGAAACCATCTCGCTTGATGCCACGTTTGTACAGCTTCCACCGTCAATGATTAAGCTACACCATTTATCTCCGACACGACACTTCGTGTGGAAGATTTGGTCCCGTTGTTCTTCGTCACTTGGGACGGCCTTCGTTTGTAACATGCGAAGGACAAGGTTCGTGTCATAGTTCGGGGCATCGTATGCCTCGCATTCTTCTTCTTCGTCAGCTTCTAAGTTAAAAACGTCTCCAACTCTTTCTTCTTCGGCTAGTAATTCCTCTCGGGCGGCTATGGCTTCTCGTAACGTCACAATCCTCCGATTCGGACAAGCACTTTGATAGTGTCCAAATCCTTGACATTTAAAACATCGGACTTTAGATAGGCTCGTTTCTTTTGGGGTGGTAGGGGTTTTCGGAAGGGTAGTCACGGGCTGGCTTGTGGTGACAGGTTTTGGAAACGAGCTAGAACTCGCGCCAAAGTTGGTATTTCCGTATTTAGGTGGGAATTCGGGTTTAGAGAGTTTTGTTTTGTTTTGATTTTCCAGCTTTATGCAAAGTCCGCATAAAGTATCGAAGTCGGAATAGGGGTAGAGTTCTACGGAATTAGCAATATTTTTGTTCAAACCTCGTAGGAAACGGGACATCCGCAATTCTTCGCTTTCTTCAAGTTCTCCCATCAAGGATAAGTTTTCAAACTCCTCGATGTACTCCTCGACACTTAGCTTTCCTTGCGTGAGGTCGAAATTTTTCGGACGAGGCTTAGCTTGTGTGTAGCGGGACATATCTTTTCGTAGTTTCCTTTTAGGGAATCCCACGAACGTATCTTTTCTTTTCCTAAGACGACTTCTTTGTGTCTTCATTCGCTCAAACCAAAGGGAAGCTCCCTTTCCAAGTTTGAGAATCGCGTACTTGCAACGTACCTCGTCATTGAGCTCCTTGAACTCAAACATTCGTTCAATTTTTCTTTCCCACTCCAAATAAACCTCAGGATCGGTGCCGCCTACGAACTCCGGAAGTTCGCTGGTCTTGTACTCATCCGCATGTCGTGGTGCATGCATGGTGTCATGTCCTCGTCGTGCATGGATTCTGGGCTCCGGCAAGCCACGAAGAACGTCACGTAGTTGTGCTACTTCTTCATCGGTGAATGCCATCTTCTTCAGTGATGTCGAGAACTGTGAGACAAATGGCTCCGATACCACTTATGATACGAATTATCCGGGGAGAGGTGGATACGTATCGGTCGGAGTATATGTAAGTGTATGATAGCGGAAGACTTTTGCGAATATGGAGTTTTTCGGATGTATTTTGTATGTGAATAATATCGGATATAACAATAAAAATATCGAACAAGAAGATGATACGAATTACGTACGTAATGCGTATGAAATACAACGGAAGATTATTGTGTCTTGACAACTATCAAAGTATCACTCGAAAATTACAAGGGGATGACCGAAATTGAATGGAGTTCGGCCGTGAGGTAGTATGGTAAACGGATTTGGATGTGTTTTATCGAATTAGACCTATAACTCGATAAAGGTAATCTCTTCCCAAGACCTATTGAGAATTGATCAAGTTAAAATCTCGAGACGCGTCGAAACAATAACTAAAGTTTTGTTGAACTCGTTCAACGTATATTTCAAAGAAATACAAGGTTTATTAATCTTCATGCTTTTTTTTTTTAGATGTAAAGATATCTTCCTCCTTGGAATTACATGGATGATAAAGAAATGAATGACAATGACATGAAGAAGAAAGTCTTCACTCCATCTCTTAGTTCGGCCGTTTGTGACATGGTGGGGAAGGAGGAAATGACTTCATTATTTTGTAAAGATATGAAGTCAAGATATGTCCCTTTCAAGCATGATATGGCCGACTTTTCATGCTTTCGGACCGATTCCGTCGTCGAATTCTACGTTACTCCGATTCCGATTAACAACGTAACTCCAATCCGTTTAACATTTTCTCCTAAGTATAACGATGCATGGCCGTTTGAATTTGCATCATCATGGATGTCGATTTTTATTGGAGTTTCTTCGACTGGAATATTAGATATCGTATCAAGTAGAACTGGAACCGCACACGGACTTAAACTTTCTCGGACATATCCGTGATTCATGAGTTCATAAATTTGGCGTTGTAGTTCTTTGGTTTCTTCGGGATTACAACGATACGCCGCTTTGTTCGGTAATGGAGCTCCCGGTATAAGATCAATCTGGTGTTCAATTCCGCGGATAGGTGGTAATCCTACCGGCAAGTCTTCGGGGAATACGTCCGAAAACTCGTGTAATAGTGCATCTATCTCTTCCTCATGGTGCGATTTGGTGGCAAGATTTCGGACCTCTTTGATCATCATCAAATAAACACGTTCGCCATCGTCAATGGCGTGCTCGACTTCTTTCTCGTTTGCAAACATCGTAAGTTTCGGTCCTTCGACTTTTCTCGAACTCATCGTCCGGATAGCTTGAGGTGACATAGGTTTAAGAACAATTTTTTTACCTTTGTCACGTAACTCATACTCGTTACTCCTCCCTCGATGTAGTACGTCCCGATCAAATAACCAAGGTCTTCCTAATAACACGTGACATGCGTCCATCGGTAGTACATCGCATGTAATATCATCGCCATACGAACCCATGGTGAGTCCGACCTTCACTTGCCTTGATACTTTCACCTTGTTTCCATCATCGAGCCAATGGAGTGCATACGGCTTAGGATGGGCCGTGGTGATCAAACCGAGTTTTGAGACCATCTCGCTTGATGCCACGTTTGTACAACTTCCACCGTCAATGATCAAGCTACACCATTTATCTCCGACACGACACTTCGTGTGGAAGATTTGGTCTCGTTGTTCTTCGTCACTTGGGGCTGCCTTCGTTTGTAACATGCGAAGGACGAGGTTCGTGTCATAGTTCGGGGCATCGTATGCCTCGCATTCTTCTTCTTCTTCGTCAGCTTCCAAGTTAAAAACATCTCCAATTTTTTCTTCTTCGGCTAGTAATTCTTCTCGGGCGGCTATGGCTTCTCGTAACGTCACAATTCTCCGATTTGGACAAGCACTTTGATAGTGTCCAAATCCTTGACATTTGAAACACCGGACTTTAGATAGGCTTGTTTCTTTTGGGGTGATAGGAGTTTTTTGAATGGTAGTAACGGGTTGGCTTGTGGTGACAGTTTTTGGAGACGAGCTAGAACTCGCGCCAAAGTTGGTATTCCAGTATTTAGATGGGAATTCGGGTTTAGAAAGTTTTGCTTTGTTTTGATTTTCCAACTTTATGCAAAGCCCGCATAAAGTATCAAAGTCGGCATAGGGGTAGAGTTCCACGGAATTAGCAATATTTTTGTTCAAACCTCGTAGGAAACGGGACATCTGCAATTCTTCGCTTTCTTCAAGTTCTCCCATCAAGGATAAGTTTTCAAACTCCTCGATGTACTCCTCGACACTTAGCTTTCCTTGCGTGAGTTCAGAAATTTTTCGATACAAGCTTAACTTGTGTGTAGTCGGGACATATCTTTTTCGTAGTTTCTTTTTTAGAGAATCCCACGAACGTATCTTCTCTTTTACGGAACGAACTCTTTGTGTCTTCATTCGCTCAAACCAAAGGGAAGCTCCCTTTCCAAGTTTGAGAATCGCATACTTGCAACGTACCTCGTCATTGAGATCCTTGAACTCAAACATTCGTTCAATTTTTCTTTCCCACTCCAAATAAACCTCGGGATCGGTGCCGCCTACGAACTCCGGAAGTTCGCATGTCTTGTATTCATCAGCATGTCGTGGTGCATGCATGGTGTCGTATCCTCGTCGTGCTTGGATTCTGGGCTCCGATAAGCCACGAAGAACGTCACGTAGTTGTGCTACTTCTTCATCGGTGAATGCCATCTTCTTGAGTAACGTCGAGAACTGTGAGACAAATGTCTCTGATACCACTTATGATACGAATTACGTAAGTAATGCGTATAAAACACAACGGAAGATTATCACGTTCACAATATTGATCAAAATTACAAGGGGATGGACGAATTTAATGGGATTCGGCCGTGAGGTAGTATGATATACGGAGTTTGATGTGTTTTATCGAACTAGACCTATAACTCGATAAAGGTAATCTTTTCCCAAGACCTATTGAGAATTGATCAAGTTAAAATCTCGAGACGCGTCGAAACAATAACTAAAGTTTGTTGAACTCGTTCAACGTATATTTCAAAGGAAATACAAGGTTTATTACTTTCAAGATGATTTTACAATACAACGAGCACTACTATATATAGTAGTTTCTAACCGTAAGAAAGTACAATAAAACGAGGAAACGTAACTTCCTAGCAACACACCAATCGGCCGAAATACTTGATGACAATCTTCCTCAAATCTCATGCTTTGGATCGATTTTGTGGGGAAGGAGAAAATATGGTGAATTTGGTTTTATTAGGTGATGGTGACTTGATGAAAGTCTTAGGTGATGGTGACTTGATGAAAGTCTTTCTCAAGGTATAATATGGCCGATTTTGTGGGGAAACTTGATGATTTATTTAGGACATGATATCTTTCATGGATTTTGGACTAGATAAGATATGGAGGTGGGGACTTTGTTTGTTGTCTTGGCCGATTTTCAAAGAAGGTGGGGAAGGAGGTTATCTTCACTTATCTTGTGAAAGATATGAAGACAAAGGGTCCCTTTCAAGCATGTTTTGGCCGATCTTCATGCTTTTGGACCGATCCCGTCGTCAAGTTTTACGTTATTCCGGTTAACAACGTAACTCCAATCCGTGTATTCTTTTCTCCCAAGTATAATGATGCATGGCCATGCGTATCGTCGTGGACGTCGATTTTTATTGGAGCTTCTTCGATTGGAATATTAGATATCGTATCAAAAGGGCAAAGGTCTCGCCAAAATCCGCGTCACCGTCGTAATACTCCTTTACTGTCTCGAATCCAAGCAAACGAACGTCAAGAGTAGAGAGCAAGGCACAACGCCTAGACAATGCATCTGCTACAATATTGCTCTTTCCATCCTTATACTTTGATGAAGTGAAACGATTGTAAGAATTCCACCCACTTCGCATGCCTGGGACTCAACTTGTGTTGCCCGTTAATATACTTCAATGATTCATGGTCCGAGTGTATGATGAAATGTTTTGGCCGAAGATAGTGACTCCAACGATCTAGAGCCCTCACAATAGCATAAAACTCCTTGTCGTACGTACAATAATTGAGACGAGTACCGTTTAACTTTTCTGAAAAATAAGCGATAGGTCGCTTTCCCTGAATGAGAACTCCCCCAATGCCAACTCCACTAGCATCACATTCTACCTCGAACGGTTGCGTAAAATCAGGTAGTGCTAAGATTGGTGCTTCGCACAACTTTGCCTTCAAATTTGCAAACGACTCCTGAGCAGCCCGACTCCAACTAAACGTTCCTTTCTTCAAACATTCGGTTATTGGGCTTGCAATGGTACTGAAATCTCGAATGAATCTTCAATAAAATGAAGCCAGTCCGTGGAACGATCTAACTTCCATCACTATAGTGGGAACTGGCCAGGACTTAATTGCTTCGATCTTTGCTTGATCGACCGACACTCCATCCTTCGAAACAATATAGTCAAGAAAGACTATACTTTCGACCAAAAATGAGCACTTCTCCTTTTTTCCATACAACTTCTGGTTTCTAAGGGTTTCGAAGACTTGTCTCAAGTGTTCGAAATGTTCTTGCAATGATCGGCTGTATATCAGAATATCATCTAAGTATACGACCACAAATTTCCCTAAGAATGGCTTAAGTACCTCATTCATCAAGCGCATGAAAGTGCTCGGCGCATTTGTAAGGCCGAACGGCATGACGGTCCATTCATACAGTCCGTGTTTAGTTTTGAAGGCCGTCTTCCACTCATCTCCTTCTCTCATTCGGATTTGGTGATAACCACTACGTAGGTCTACCTTTGAAAAGATCACGGATCCGTGTAATTCATCCAACATGTCATCAAGTCTTGGAATCGGAAATCGATACTTGATGGTTATATTATTCACGGCTCGACTGTCAATACACATCCTCCAAGATCCGTCTTTCTTAGGAACCAGTAATACTGGAACCGCACAAGGACTTAGGCTTTCTCGAACATACCCTCGATCTATTAGTTCTTCGATTTGGTTTTGTAATTCCTTCGTCTCCTCGGGATTACATCTATAGGCAGCTTTGTTAGGGAGCGACACACCTGGTATGAGGTCGATCTGATGTTCAATCCCACGAATAGGTGGCAAACCCGACGGTAATTCTTCGGGAAAAACATCCGCAAATTCGTGCTATAAGGCATCCATCCTTTTGTTCCGCACAACCATGTTACCATTCCGTGTCTCCTTCAGAATCAACAAGTACACGCACTCGCCATCCTTAATAGCATGTTCCACCTCCCGTTCGCTAGCAAACATGGCCAGTTTTGGCCTTTCACTCCGACTAGAACTCATAGAGTGAATATCTTGAGGTGACATTGGTTTAAGCACAATCTTCTTGCCCTTATCCCGTAACTCGTACTCATTGCTTCTTCCTCGGTGTAAAACGTCCCTATCAAACATCCATGGTCTTCCCAAATAGTACATGGCATGCATCCATCGGGAGTACATCGCATAATACGTTGTCTTCATAAGAACCCATGGCTAGTCCAATCCTCACTTGTTTAGTCACCCTTATTTTGCTCCCATCATCGAGCCAATGCAAGGTGTAAGGTTTCGGGTGAGTCGTAGTGGTCAGCCCGAGTTTAGTCACCATCTCGCTGGAAGCGACGTTGGTGCAACTCCCTCCATCAACGATCAAACTACACCATTTATTTCCAACTTGACACTTCGTGTGAAATATTTGATTCCGCTGTTTCGAATCATTCGAAACAGCTTTGGCTTGTAGCGTCCGCAGAACTAAAGTCGTGTCATAGCTTGGAGCATCATAAGTCTCTCATTCTTCGTCCTTCATGTCAAAATCAAATACGTCACCCAGTCTTTCTTCCTCAACCAACAACTCGTTTCGGATCGTGACAGCTTCTCTTAGTGTCACCACTCGTTTGTTTGGACATGCATTTTGATAATGCCCGAACCCTTGAAATTTGAAACATCTTACTTTAGCCAAACTTGTCTCCTTCGTTACGTAGGGCGTTTTAGGAATCGCAACAGGGATCGAAGTCGGTACAGTTGCCTTAGTAGTTGAACTAGAGCCAACATTTGGGTTTCCAAATTTGATTGGAAACTCGGGTTTATACATTTTCATCTTGTTTTGAGCATCTAACTTCACACATAGCCCACACAATGTATCGAAGTCCTCGTATGGATACAGTTCCACCGAGTTAGCTATGCTTCGGTTCAAGCCACGCAAGAATCACGACATCTTCTGTTCCTCATTCTCCTCTATTTCTCCTATTAAGGTCAGATTCTCAAACTCCTCAATGTATTCAATGACATTCAACTTTCCCTTCATGAGATCTGCAATCTTTCTGTACAAGGACAACCGGTGTGATGTTGGTACATACCTTTTACGAAGTTTTCTTTTCAAAGAATCCCACGAACGGATCTTTTCTTTCCCCGCACGAGCTCTTCGTGTTTTCACTCCTTCGTACCAAAGTGAAGCTCCTTTCCCCAGCTTGGGAATTGCATACTTACACCTTTTCTCATCGTCAAGGTCTTTAAACTCGAACATATGATCAATTTTTCATTCCCATTCCAGTAAATTTCAGGATCTGTCCCTCCAACGAACTCCGGAAGCTCGTTCCCCTTGAATTCTTCGACATGGCGTGAGGGTCGTTCATAGTCACCACGCCTAGGTTGCCAATGCTGGTCGCATTGTTCTGGTACGTCACGCAATGCGTCACGAAGTTTTGCCAAGAAATCAGCATCGTTGAGATCCATAATGCCAAAGATCAAGAACTTGGGCTCCGATGCCACTTATGATACGAATTCTTGCTTGTGATGTGAATTCGTTATCGATACAGCGGAAGGCTTTTTGACGAGTGGAATCTATGGGCAAGAAACTGTCGGGAACTGACAACAACAGTTCGCTACAGCAACAATACTGACGAGTAATATGCGCGCGCGATGAAAATGGTAATTCGATACAGCCACAAGGTACGAACTTGGCCAAATGTAAAAGACTTGAAACAGGCCACCTCCAAACAGCGACACTCGAAACAGCACGTTTTGAACGGAAACGAAGTTAAAACAGGAAACAAGTTCGAAGGATCAAACAACACTTTATGCGAAATATCGGGCAAGTATAAAACTGTATCGAAAAACAAACAGAATATCGAAACAGGACAGAAACAGTGGTTTTATCGAATTAGACCTATAATTCGATAAAGTGATTTCTCCTCAAGACCTATTGAGAATCAATCAGATTATGATTCGAAAACGCGTCGAATAATAATCAAAGTTTTGATGAAAAGCATTCACCAGAGAAAACACAAAGTGTATTCTTAATTCTTCAATATTCAATAATCTTTCCTTACAACTCTACTGCCACTATTTATAGGCAAAACAGTCTGACAAGATAAATTAAACTAATACAAGCTGAGCTTGAAATAAGAAAAGATAACAAAAAGGTTCCTCATGTCACTTGTTGACAAAAGTAAAAGCTGGGTCTTTGTCTCGAAGTTGCTTGCTAACAACCGCCTTTTGCCAAGATTCCTGCCGCTTTTGTAAGAGAATGCTGAACATTCTAATATTGTTTAGTTGCCACTTGAACCTCTTCCCCTCCCCAAGATGCAAGTTGTCTTTTGTTTAAGTTATTCCAATTCCGACTATCAAGGTAACTCCGTACCTCGTATCTGTTTTCTCGCCCAAATACGTTGGAGTATGGTCGAGGTGTTTTACGTCAATTCTTACTTCGTCTTCTACGCTTGGAGTAGTCGGTTTCGTATCATTCCCTCCATCTTTAAAAGGAATTGTCCTCAATTCCGCAATCCCATCGTCGTCAAGGTAAGGGGATAGATCACCTACGTTGAAGGTAGCATGCACTCCGTAGTCACCCGGAAGTTCCAACTTGTAAGCATTGTCATTCACCTTCGCAATACTCTTGGTTTCCTTTGTTTGTTTGATTTTATTTTGTACGCCTCATTTATCTCCTTGATTCGTTCACGCACCTGTTCGTGTAATTTCATCATTGATTTCAGCTTCGACTCCGCATCCTTATGTACCAATTCGTCACTCGGTAGTGGAATTAAGTCTAGCGGTATGTAAGGATTCAATCCGTAAACTACTTCGAATGGAGAGTGTGTCGTGGCATGGGTAGGAGAACGGTTATAAGCAAACTCCGCATGTTCTAGTTTTAGATCCCAATCCTTTTGTGTTTTGCTTACTAGCCTCGCAACAGTGTTCCCAGGGCTCGATTAGTCATTTCAGTTTGTCCGTCTGTTTGAGGATGATGCGAAGTACTAAACAAAAGCTTGGTTCCCACCTTCCTCCACAATGTATTCCAAAAGTAGCTTAGAAACTTCAAGTCCCTGTCTGAAACAATAGTTTTTGGGACTCCATGTAATCGTACCACCTCTCGAAAATACAAGTCAGCGACATTACTCGCATCATCAGTTTTGTGACAAGCAACAAAATGAGCCATCTTTGAAAAACGATCGACAACAACCATGATCGCATCCTTTCCTCGTTGGGTTCGAGGCAAAGCAATGATGAAATCCATCGAGACATCTTCCCATGGCCTCTCCGGAATCGGTAAAGGTGTGTAGACTCCTGGTTTGAACGAACTCTTCGCAACATGGCATGTCACACACTTGCGATTATATTATGGACATCCCCCCTGCATCCTTGGCCAATAAAATGTTCTTTGAGCACATCCAAAGTTTTGGCCGAACCAAAGTGGCACCAAACCCCCTCAGTGAGCCTCTCGAACCCGGCAATTCTCGAATCGTGTGCCTGGGTAGGCAAAGATGATTTCCCTTAAAAAGGAAGCCCTCCTGTATCGAAAAATCTTCCATCGGGCCAGATTTGCAAAGGGCAAAGGTCTCGCCAAAATCCGCGTCACCGTCGTAATACTCCTTTACTGTCTCGAATCCAAGCAAACGAACGTCAAGAGTACAGAGCAAGGCACAACGCCTAGACAATGCATCAGCTACAATATTGCTCTTTCCATCCTTATACTTTGATGAGAAGTGAAACGATTGTAAGAATTCCACCCACTTCGCATGCCTGGGACTCAACTTGTGTTGCCCGTTAATATACTTCAATGATTCATGGTCCGAGTGTATGATGAAATATTTTGGCCGAAGATAGTGACTCCAACGATCTAGAGCCCTCACAATAGCATAAAACTCCTTGTCATACGTACAATAATTGAGACGAGCACCGTTTAACTTTTCTGAAAAATAAGCGATAGGTCACTTTCCCTGAAAGAGAACTCCCCCAATGCCAACTCCACCAGCATCACAGTCTACCTCGAACGGTTGCGTAAAATCAGGTAGTGCTAAGATTGGTGCTTCACACAACTTTGCCTTCAAATTTGCAAACGAATCCTGAGCAGCCCGACTCCAACTAAACGTTCCTTTCTTCAAACATTCGGTTATTGGGCTTGCAATGGTACTGAAATCTCGAATGAATCTTCAATAAAATGAAGCCAGTCCGTGGAACGATCTAACTTCCATCACTATAGTGGGAACTGGCCAGGACTTAATTGCTTCGATCTTTGCTTGATCGACCGACACTCCATCCTTCGAAACAATATAGCCAAGAAAGACTATACTTTCGACCAAAAATGAGCACTTCTCCTTTTTTCCATACAGCTTCTGGTTTCTAAGGGTTTCGAAGACTTGTCTCAAGTGTTCGAAATGTTCTTGCAATGATCGGCTGTAGATCAGAATATCATCTAAGTATACGACCACAAATTTCCCTAAGAATGGCTTAAGTACCTCATTCATCAAGCGCATGAAAGTGCTCGGCGCATTTGTAAGGCCGAACGGCATGACGGTCCATTCATATAGTCCGTGTTTAGTTTTGAAGGCCGTTTTCCACTCATCTCCTTCTCTCATTCGGATTTGGTGATAACCACTACGTAGGTCTACCTTTGAAAAGATCACGGATCCGTGTAATTCATCCAACATGTCATCAAGTCTTGGAATCGGAAATCGATACTTGATGGTTATATTATTCACGGCTCGACTGTCAATACACATCCTCCAAGATCCGTCTTTCTTAGGAACCAGTAATACCGGAACCGCACAAGGAATTAGGCTTTCTCGAACATACCCTCGATCTATTAGTTCTTCGATTTGGTTTTGTAATTCCTTCGTCTCCTCGGGATTACATCTATAGGCAGCTTTGTTAGGGAGCGACACACCTGGTATGAGGTCGATCTGATGTTCAATCCCACGAATAGGTGGCAAACCCGACGGTAATTCTTCGGGAAAAACATCCGCAAATTCGTGCTATAAGGCATCCATCCTTTCGTTCCGCACAACCATGTTACCATTCCGTGTCTCCTTCAGAATCAACAAGTACACGCACTCGCCATCCTTAATAGCATGTTCCACCTCCCGTTCGCTAGCAAACATGGCCAGTTTTGGCCTTTCACTCTGACTAGAACTCATAGAGTGAATATCTTGAGGTGACATTGGTTTAAGCACAATCTTCTTGCCCTTATCCCGTAACTCGTACTCATTGCTTCTTCCTCGGTGTAAAACGTCCCTATCAAACATCCATGGTCTTCAGCTTGCTCGGCGGTTTTCATAAGGTCACACACACTCTAGGGGCGATTTTCACACACAAAACAGCTCCCGGCCCGGCGGCGCGTGTGGGCGCGTGAGGACGCCCCTCCATCATCGGCCGACGGCCGATTGTTCGTCTCTCCAAGACGAACGTCCCCTCCAAATTTCACTCAATTCCGACAACGTTTACCTGTGCAAATCTAGGTTGCAAATTCCGGCTGAAAACTACAATTTATTGAACTTGGTTGCATTTTCCGCCACGCGTCGTGGCGCAATCTCTTGGGCACCAACCGGAATAGACTCTGTTGTAATTCCGGTCATTTACCCTCTGGTCTCGTCGGCTGAATCGCGGTCTCCGGCGGCGAAGTTTCTTGGTCAACCGTTGACCGCGCGTTTTCTCTTTTCCGCGTGCTCGGCCTCCTCTCGGTAGCGGACCACTTTCATTGGATTCCTCTTGTCGAGCCGCTTCCGTTGCTTACAATTTCGACCAGCTTCCGGCCACCTCAGATTCCGGCGAGATTTTCCGGCGACCTCGGATTCGGCGAGATTTTCCGGCCAGGGGTCTTCCTTAGGGTTCTTGGGAGCCGCTCTCCAGCTGATTTGGTTCCGTGATCATGGCCGATGACGGCCGATCGCCGCCGGCGAATGGGCAGCCACCGGACTTTGTTCATCCATCGTCGATTCCGACAATGATTTCTACGGAAGTCCTCATGTCATGCTTTCAACATATGATGTCATCTCTTTCCAACATTTCCTATTCGACGCCTTCGGTCTCTCCATCATTCGTCTTGGCGCCGCTCCATAATTCGGCCCCCGACTCGGTTCCCTCAAACAAGATGACCCAAGTTTGGAAAAACTACGGGTCCCTCTCCTTCATCTTTCAAGGAAGCTCGGCAGTAATCTTTCTAACTCGAGGAAAGATATTCATTTCTCGGATGATATTTATCGTAACTCCGTGATCCGGTGCGCAAAGGGGATTTCATATCTATTTCCTTAGATGAAAAAATTTACTCGAAAGGGTTAAATACCTTCAAAATTCCATAAATGGTCGGTTGTTGCAAGAAAAACTCTAAGCCTTACTCTCTTGATCAAGCTGAAAATTTGAATTGCAAAATGCTTGGTCTATCTCCACGTCTGAAATTAATACCTTTGGGAAAAGGATACTTTAACGTTCAATTTAATAATTCGGAAGATAAAAATCGTGTTTTTAGCAAAACTTCATGGAACTTGGTCTCGGATATTTTCGTTTATCCACTTGGGTTCGGATTTCAACCCTTATAAAATTGCAACTTCTAAAGCACAAGTTTGGATCCGAATTTATGAGTTGCCGATTGAATCGCACCCTCAACTTATTTTTACAATTGCTAAGACTCTTGGCAACCCTCGAAAATTGATGAGCGTTCTCGAATGGGGAAGTGGGTCATTTTGTTCGGGTCCTAATTGAAATTGACTTGAAAGACCATGTTCACAACAATGTCATGGTTGAATGTTCGGGTCATTGTGTTTTCCCTTCTATTGGCTACGAAAAGTTTCGAGTTTTGCACTCATTGCTCAATCGTTGGTCACTCCAACAATTCTGTAGAAGCCAAAAATTGGCTCGAACTCCAACTCTACGGTTCTAGCGACCGCGAATCGTCAATCTAAATATGTTCTAAACCATCCCCTACCCCTACCGTTAGGGTCAATAATTCAAACAACAATAATCGCTTCAATGTGCTTGATGTTGAACCAACGAAGGTGATTCTAATAATGATCACCATCGGCTCGCCTTGACGGTTTTCCGGCCTTCAACGAGCAAAATGATACCATTGTCCCCTTACGAGTTCTCCATTGAACATGCCAACAATAACATGTTATCCCTTACCACTAACGTCTTCGGCTGATAATAAAAACACGTCGGTGTCTTCCAAGGGCACGATCTTGCATAACCCTTCTTCATCCTCTCGTCATGAGCAATCGGACACGGTTGGGCCCCCTATTGTGTCTGTGACCATGACAAAGATAAGAGCCATACCATTCTTTGTTAAGGCGGGAAAATCTATTGTTATTTCTCCTATCATTCCCTCGGAAAAACCACAAGCTCCGCTAAAACAAGCTAAAAGGGATGTTAAATTCCCAAAGATCGTGCAATTACTCCTGCCAACTCCACGGCGTGAAAAATCTTAATTTGGCCGCTTCTAAACCTTGGCGAAATTCTTACGAGGAAGAGGATCAGCAAAATAATCCGCTGAAGCACGGATAAATTCCGTTTCTAAATGAATATCCTTTCTGGAATATCGGGGATAAGGAAGCGGGTTGCTAGGGACCCGGCCGTCACTATATCACGGTTTGTAAGCGGATATTCTTTGTATCATCGAACCCTTCACTTCTTTTGCTCGTTAGATCTTTCTCTCGGCGTTCGGGTGGTCTTTCTCTTCTTGCCGAGAATCGGCGAGAGGCAGAGACCACGACATTTGGGTGCTCGGCTCCCTCAACATATCTAATTGCCAAGTCATCCATGTCTCTGATCGGGTTATCATCATGGACATCTCTTTTAATGGATGGGACTTTCGGGCGTCTGTTGTTCATGGTGCTCGTAACTATATTGGTCGCAGGAATCTTTGGGAGGATATCCCGAGCTTCCTTCACCCTAACCTTTTAGTCTTCGGAGATTTTAATGCCGTCATTGGGGCACATGAGCGTCGCGATCTTCATGTTCCCAATGCTACTTCTTGTCGGGAGTTCATCAATTTATTGATGAGGCCTTGCTTGTCGGCATCCCTTTTACTGGTCATCGGTTTACGGAGAGGCGGGGTTCATGATGATTATCATGTTGAGACCCGCATTGATCGATTTTTGGCCACCCCGATTTTATCGATCACCGGGTTTCCACAAAATATCATGTTTTCCCTAGGACTGCTCGATCACCACCCGATCTGGCTCACCTCCACTTTGGGTAATACTTCTTTTCCCAGACCTTTCCGTTTTCAACGTATGTGGACTACTGATAATTCATTTATTGATGTTATTCGAAACTCTTGGAATCTTAATTGTGGGAACCGGTCTCCTTGGGACTTGGTTGTGTACAAGCTTAAAAGACTGCGTCGTACCCTCAAGCATTGGAATTTTTCGTCTTTTGGTGATATTTTCACTAAAAAAAGTCAGCTTTTGGATCAACTTGGTGACATTCAGTCTCTCATTGACGCGGATGGGTATACCGACGAGCTCTTCTGTCAGGAGGTCGAAACAACTGCGGCCTTGAATGACATCCTTAATAAAGAGAGTCTTTTCTTCCAACAAAGGAGTAGGACTAATTGGCTTAAGGATGGTGATCGAGATCGCCTTTTTCCATAGGACGATTAAGATGAGGAATAATCGTCTTGACTTTCCTCTCTCCTTATTGACGGTGATCTTTGTCGTGATCCGTCTACCATCTCGAACCACATTGTGAATTTTTATCGAGACCTTTTGAAGGCCACCCGATTGCTACTAATTGGCCCCTGGTTTCTCTCTTCCTAAGGTTTCTCATCAAGATAACTCCATCCTTGCTATTCCGCATTAGGAAATTCGTTTCTACGATTTTCGATATGGAGCCCCACGGTGCCCCTGGGCTGGCGGCTTTCTTGGATTATTTTATCGGTTCTCTTGGGAGGTCATTGGTACCGATATTGTGGCGGCTATTCGGCAATTTTTCATTGAGGGTGATCTTCCGACGGGTCTTAACTCTAGCTTAGTTGCTCTCATTCCTAAAGTCAAAGGGCCATCTCTATTGAGCAATTAGGCCTATTGTCTTAAGTAACTTTATCTTCAAGATTATTACTAAAATCCTCACGGCGGACTTTCTAGTTTTATTCATGAGATCATCCCCATCGGTTTGGCTTTATTAGGTCGGCGTATCCACGATTGTATATCTATTGCTTGAATGCGTTAATTGTTTGAATCGCGCGCGTTCGCAGTAACATGGCTATTAAAATTGACATTCGTAAAGCTTTTGACACTCTTTCTGGGAGTTCTTATTGGATGTTCTTCACGGTTTTGGTTTTCATGACCGGTTTGTTGCTTGGGTTTCCACCATTCTTCACTCGTGAAGCTTTCTATTCTTATAAACGGTGCTCCTACGGGTTACTTTGCGTGCGATCAAGGGGTTCGGCAAGGTGATCCCATGTCCCTCTTTTATTTTGTATTCTTTGAGGAGATGCTCGGTCTCATGCTCTCCAATGCGGTTCGACTACTCTCTTCAAGCCTATTTTTGCGGGCCGTAAGATTGTCTATCCTTCTCACCTTTTTATGCGGATGATGCTATCGTGTTTGGTCGTGCCTCTACGGATAATGCCAATGCCATATCGAAGATTCTTGATGATTACTCGGCTATTTCGGTCAAAGCTATGAACCTTAATAAATCTAAGGTTTATTTCGGTTCTCATGTTCCTATCCACACCAAGCGGGTCATTCTGCGCACCCTTGGCATGCGCGAGGATCACTCCCTTTCAATTACCTCGGGGTTCCGTTATTGCGGCATACCCCGTCTCATCCATATTGCCCGTCGTTGACAAAATTATTAGTAAATTTTACGCTTGGAAAGGATCTCTCTCTCGATGGTCGTATTTGCTTAGTTAACTCTGTTATCATGAGCTCCTATATTCACTCAATGATGATATATAGTTGGCCAATCAAATTGATAAACAAATTAGATTCGACGGCTAGAAATTTTATTTGGTCGGGGGACATTAGTCACAAGAACGCATGTACTGTGGCCTGGAGCAGAGTTTGTTCCCCTTTAGAGGAGGGAGGGCTTGGGGTGAGGCATCTTCGTACGATGAATGAATCCTTTTTGTTCCGTTTGGCCTGGGTTATTCTGCAGGAGGATTCCTTTTGTGGAAAATTCCTTCGTCAGAGGTTTCTCAGAAGTAATTTGGATACTCGCAAGATTGTTTCTTCCTCTATATTCAGGGGGTTCGTAATCATATTCCCCGTCTTCTTAACACTTCCAGTTGGGTTATTGGTAATGGTCAGAATATTAATTTTTGGTGGGACAACTGGCTAGGTTATATCATTGGTGATCGGTTGGGTATTCCTCAGCATCTCATAAGTACCTTCTCCGACACCATCAGCGATTTTTACTACGACGGGACCTGGCATCTTACCCTCGATTTCATGGAGAGGTGTCGTGATGTTGCTTTAGATGTCGTCTATGTGATGCGATTACGGCATCTCCAAACGAAGCAAGCGAAGTAAGAATCGACGTAGGTAACGATACCAAGTTGCATGCACATGCACCTACGTACTTTGGTGAGAAAACATCCGCGGAAATTGGAACGATCTTAATCATCGGAACCGGGATAACTTAGACGTATCAAAACATGCATACGTATGCATGTTCATGCATACAAAATCGGCCATGTTAGGGGGAAGATTTCGGCCGATTCTTTGAAGGATCCATGAAGGATCTTTGTCCCCACTACTTTCAAAGTTTGTTGTATTTTTGTTCAAAGTCCACCATATCAAGATTGTTCATGTCACCATCTCCCAAATCGGCCGAAATCAAGGAGGAAGAAGACACCAAGATGATTGATCTCATTTTCTATCCTTATCAAAGACTTGCAAGAAGATATCACATGAGATATATCTTGTCCACTACTTCAAGAACCCCACGGCCGAAATGCTAAGGAAGGAGCCAAACTTGTGTCATTTTTCTATCTTTGTCAAAAGTCTTGATAGCTTAGTTTATTACTTGCTTGTATTTTAGCTAGATTTTGGTGATCTTGTTTGAACTCATTAGCAAGTTGTAAAGGCTATATAATAGCCTCATCCTCAACCTTGAATAAACCATCTTGAAGCTTGCAAAAACGAAATACATGTTATGTATTCTAGTTGAATGATTTTCAGCACACTTCGATTATAATTCGACGCGTTTTCGAGTTGTAATTTAATCAATTCTCAATAGGTCTTGAGGATAGATTGTCTTATCAAACTATAGGTCTAGTTTGATAATCTACTTTCATTTTATTCGTGTTTTTCGCAAAGCCGAATTGCCCTACTTTCGGTTGAATATTAAGAGTGTTACACAAAAACGAGTGTTGTAAGGTAATAAATATAACCGCTGCATTTTCCGGCGAATTTACGTACATATCATACGTTAATTCGTATCATAAGTGGCATCGGAGCCAAGACATAATAATCTTCCGTTGTATTTCATACGCATTACGTACGTAATTCGTATCATCTTCTTGTTCGATATTTTTTATTGTTATATCCGATATTATTCACATACAAAATACATCCGAAAAACTCCATATTCGTAAAAGCCTTCCGCTATCATACACTTACATATACTCCGACCGATACGTATCCACCTCTCCCCGGATAATTCGGGGAGAGGTCCTTCCCTTCCCCACACATCTCGGCCGAAACATGCTTGATGGAGACTTGTATTTTCGTTTTTCTTGTCTTTGTTATTTCCTTATCTTTTGTATACTACTATATATAGTAGTTCACCCTTGTATTGTTAACATATCTTGAAGCTGGAAAGTAATAAACCTTGTATTTCCTTTGAAATATACGTTGAACGAGTTCAACAAAACCTTGGTTATTATTTCGACGCGTCTCGAGATTTTAACTTGATCAATTCTCAATAGGTCTTGGGAAGAGATTACTTTTATCGAGTTATAGGTCTAGTTCGATAAAACACATCCAAATCCGTATACACTACTACCTCACGGCCGAAATCCATTTAAGTTCGGCCACCCCTTGTATTTTCGAGTGACACTTTGATAATCGTCAAGACATAATAATCTTCCGTTATATTTCATACGCATTACGTACGTAATTCGTATCATCTTCTTGTTCGATATTTTTTATTGTTATATCCAATATTATTCACATACAAAATACATCCGAAAAAACTCCATACTCGTAAAAGCCTTCCGCTATCATACACTTACATATACTCCGACCGATACGTATCCACCTCTCCCCGGATAATTCGTATCATAAGTGGTATCGGAGCCCAAGGTCATCTCCTTGGGCGATTTATTCAACGAACTTTTTTTGTTGAGATTAGCGCAGTCGGAAGAAAACAAAGTTTTCCGTGGATTCGACCGTTGGATCATCACGAAATTTTGACAAAGGTAAGCCAACTCATTGAACTACAGTCTGAACGGTGGAGATCAGATTCTTTGATCATCTTCTTGGTTCATTCTTCACGGATTTCTTGGAAAATTTTCTGTCCGATTTCTTGTCAAGAACTATCTCTTGATTCTTGTTATGGAATTTTCCGAGCTCGATTTCTTGATGACACTCCGTGACGCACTAAACGGCTTACCGGAGCAACGTATGCAAGAAAGACGCAGAGACGATGCCAACAATATTGATTTCTTGGCCCAATTCCATGATATCTGAATTTCACGGAGATAGTAATCCAAATGCGTGCATAGATTGGCTTCGTGCTTGTGAGGAGCACTCGGACTTCAAGGCTGCCCCGATCAACCGCCGCGTTTCGTTGGTGGCAAGTCGCCTCCGCGGTAGCGCCGCCGTCTGGTGGCAAAAGCAAACTTGATCCGTTCACAACAACGTAAGCCTAAAATCCAAGATTGGCTTAAATTCAAAATATATTTCAATCGAAGGTTCAAATCCCCATCTTACCACCAATCCTTCGACGCTTCGCCACCGACCTTCGATCTAAGGTTTTTCCCCATCAAAGAATTTCCAGCAAAGCTTTTTGTCGATGAAGACGATGTTCCTACCACCATTTTCAATGAGGTAGACGAGACAGAGGTTTCAACGGCGCAATACAACGAAGAAGATGAGTTGAGCCGTGTTTCCCTAATTGATGAACCTGGATCTTGCTACTTTGAGCATGGGCCAGTTGGTTATGTTGGCCAAATTGACCAAAACGGACCAAATTATTTTAATGATGAGGAGCCGGTTAGTGTCATGGAAATTGGTCCGGATTATGAAGGGCCACCGGATTTGATACCGAACCGATTGTGAAGAGGAACCCATAATTGATTACGTGTTTCCCATTTTTGATGTTGTGCCCGACGGCGATCCATGTCTCATTGTAAGTTATTTTGAAGATTTTTGTCCAAACTCCAATGAGGTGTTTTCGGTTCTTGATACGGAGCAAGAAGATGTTATAATTCTAACATCTATATCTTGAGCCTTACCAAGATTTTGTTATGAAAGTAGGCAGCGAAGCGTTTTCCCGTGGCTTGAAGTGGCATCCGATGAAGAGCGACCTATTATTACCGTCGTGCTTCCCATTTCGGATGTCCGGTTATATGATGATTCATATCATGATATCGGTATTACCTCGCAGAATAATTATTATTATTTTATTAATAATGATAGTTATTTTGTTGGTGATTCTCGAGAGGGCCCCACTACCTATCGTCTCAAGATTTTGGGTCATGTACGTCTGCGGACATCTTCGAGATCAAATACTTAGAGGCTTTAGTCAATTATCTTGGTGACGAAGGAGTTCGGAATTGAGGACAATTCCCTTTAAAGAGAGAGGGTATGATACGAATCGGTCAACATCATCAAATACAAAAAGAAGATTATCCAACCAAGCTTGATTGAGTCGCAGCATACATAAAATCCTCATGCAAAATACATGGACAAATTACCAATTCTCGCGCATGCACGACTTTGTAGCAGTTTTAGTATTTTGCCCATAACTTTCTCCGAAATCCGATTCAGGTGATTCAAGTGGCCATGGAAAGCTAAGAAAGAGAGCTACAAATCTTATGAAGACCATAGGACCAAATTCGGATTCATTAGATCCCAGAAATGACAAAACCGACAGCATCATATTTGGTCCAAGATCATGAAGATATTTTCTCTTCCCCACCATAATAAAAATCGGCCAAAGCATGCTTGAAAGGGACCCTTGCTTGTCTTCATATCTTTCACAAGATATTGAAGAATCTCCTCATCCCCACCTCCTTTGAATAGGCCGAAAATTTCCTACTTGATGAAGACTTTCATCAAGTCTTTTTTTTCTACATGACAAATTCACCAAATAAAGTCCAAGACACTTGAAGATACCATATCCAAATCAAGATATCAACCTCCCCACAAATCGGCCGAAAATGACCCCTTGATGAAGACTTTCATCAAGTCTTTTTCTACATGTCAATGTCATCTAGTCCAAGATTGTTATCTTGTCCAAAATCCTTCCCTTCCCCACACATCTCGGCCGAAACATGCTTGATGGAGACTTGTATTTTCGTTTTTCTTGTCTTTGTTATTTCCTTATCTTTTGTATACTACTATATATAGTAGTTCACCCTTGTATTGTTAAGAATCTTGAATCTTGAAAGTTATAAACATTGTATTTCTCTTGAAATATACGTTGAACGAGTTCAACAAAACTTTGGTTATTATTTCGACGCGTCTCGAGATTTTAACTTGATCAATTCTCAATAGGTCTTGAGGAGAGATTACTTTTATCGAGTTATAGGTCTAGTTCGATAAAACACATCCAAATCCGTATACCATACTACTTCACGGCCGAAATCCATTTAAGTTCGGTCACCACCTTTTATTTTTCGTTGATACTTTGATAGTTGTCAAGACATAATAATCTTCCGTTGTATTTCATACGCATTACGTACGTAATTCGTATCATCTTCTTGTTCGATATTTTTTATTGTTATATCCGATATTATTCACATACAAAATACATCCGAAAAACTCCATATTCGTAAAAGCCTTCCGCTATCATACACTTACATATACTCCGACCGATACGTATCCACCTCTTCAATATCTTGTGAAAGATATGAAGACAAGCAAGGGTCCCTTTCAATTACGAATATGGAGTTTTCGGATGTATTTTGTATGTGAATAATATCGAATATAACAATAAAAAATATCGAACAAGAAGATGATACGAATTACGTACGTAATGCGTATGAAATATAACGGAAGATTATTATGTCTTGACGATTATCAAAGTGTCACTCGAAAATACAAGGGGTGGCCGAACTTAAATGGATTTCGGCCGTGAGGTAGTAGTGTATACGGATTTGGATGTGTTTTATCGAACTAGACCTATAACTCGATAAAAGTAATCTCTTCCCAAGACCTATTGAGAATTGATCAAGTTATAATCTCGAGACGCGTCGAAATAATAACCAAGGTTTTGTTGAACTCGTTCAACGTATATTTCAAAGAAATACAAGGTTTATTAATATTCAAGATTCAAGATTTTCTATTCAAGGTTGAGGATGAGGCTATTATATAGCCATTATATCTCCTAAACAAGCCAAACAAGATCAAACAAAATCTAGCTAAAATACAAGCATTTATTAAACTATTCTACAAAGATCACAACATTTTGGCTTGATGTGCATAATTTGGACGTGGGGCTTCCAAGAGGGAGTGGACAAGAATCCTCCTCATGTGATATATTGTAAGGCTTGATAATGACTTGATCATGAAAGTGACATCTTGGCCTCTTCTTCTCACATGGTTCGGTTTTGTCATTTCTGGGATCCAATGAGTCCGAATTTGGTCCTGTGGTCTGCATAAGATTTGTAGCTCTCTTTCTTAGCTTTCCATGGCCACTTGAATCACCTGAATCGGATTTCGGACGAGAAAGTTATGGGCAAAATACTAAAACTGCTACGAAGTCGTCGTGCGCGCGAGAATTGGTAATTTGTCCATGTATTTTGCATGAGGATTTTATGTATGCCTGCGACTCAATCAAGCTTGGTTGGATAATATTCTTTTTTGTATTTGATGATGTTGACCGATTCGTATCATACCCTCTCTCTTTAAAGGGAATTGTCCTCAATTCCGAACTCCCTTCGTCACCAAGATAATTAACTAAAGCCTCTAAGTATTTGATCTCGAAGATGTCCGCATGCGTACATGACCCAAAATCTTGAGACGATAGGTAGTGGGGCCCCCTAGAATCACCAACAAAATAACTATCATTATTAATAAAATAATAATAATTACTCACTTGTAATACAGATATCATGACATGAGTGGATATCTGAAATGGGACGCATGGTTATCTCCACATCGGGTTCCTCCTCCAGAATTGGAAACACTGATAATTCCATATCGGGTTCACCATCAAAAATGGCAAATACAGAATTTATTGTGGAGCCCTCTTCATCAACTGGTTCCTCATCAAATGTTGGCGGTCCGTCGCAATCTGACCAACTCTCCATTTCAAAATTATTCGGCTCCCTGAATAATGGCTCATCACAAAATAGTTTACTAACCTCAATTTGGTAATCATCCAAGACCATAAGTCCATCACCAGAAACTGAGTCGATATGAAATTTAGGCCCAAAATTGTCATTTTCTTCTGACCGATCAACTTTAGTACCAAGCTCAATTTTGTCTTCCACAACTTTAAAAGGTTCCATTTGTGTGAATAATTCCTTCGACCCATCAATTCCGTTTTGGTCAATTTGACCAACACAACTGATTGGTTCATGCTCGTAATAGCAAGTTCCAAGTTCATCGATTAGGGAAACATGGCTCATCTCACTTTCTTCATTGTATTGCTCCGTTGAAAACTCTGTCTCGTCTACTTCATTAAAAATGACCGTAGGGACATTGTCTTCATCGAAAAAAAATTCTGTTGGGAATTCCTTGATGGAGGAAGACCTTAGATCGAATGCCGGTGGTGGGGCGTCGAAGGATTGGTGGTAAGATGGGGATTTGAACCTTCGATTGAATTTTTTTTTGAATTTAAGCCAATCTTGGATTTTAGGCTTACGTTGTTGTGAACGGGACTGTTTCAGTTTTTGCCACCAAACGGCGGCGCTACCGCGGAGGCGCCTTGCCACCAACGAAACGCGGCGGTTGATCGGTGCAGCCTTGAAGTCCGAGTGCTCATCACAAGCACGAAGCCAATCTATGCACGCATTTGGATCACTATCTCCGTGAAATTCCGGTATCTTTGCGAATTTGGCCAAGAAATCAATATCGTTGGCATCGTCTCTGCGTCTTTCTTGCATACGTCGCTCCGGTAAGCCGTTTAGTGCGTCACGGAGTGTCATCAAGAAATCGAGCTCGGAGAAATCCATAACAAGAATCAAGAGATAGTTCTTGACAAGAAATCGGACAGAAAATTTTCCAAGAAATCCGTGAATAATGAACCAAGAAGATGATCAAAGAATCTGATCTCCACCGTTCAGACTGTAGTTCAAGAAGTTGGCTTACCTTTGTCAAAATTTCGTAATGATCCAACGGTCGAATCCACGGGAAACTTTGTTTTCTTCCGACTGCTCTAATCTCAACAAAAAAAATTCGTTGAATAAATCGCCCAAGGAGATGACCTTGGGCTCCGATACCACTTATGATACGAATTATCCGGGGAGAGGTGGATACGTATCGGTCGGAGTATATGTAAGTGTATGATAGCGGAAGGCTTTTACGAATATGGAGTTTTCGGATGTATTTTGTATGTGAATAATATCGAATATAACAATAAAAAATATCGAACAAGAAGATGATACGAATTACGTACGTAATGCGTATGAAATATAACGGAAGATTATTATGTCTTGACGATTATCAAAGTGTCACTCGAAAATACAAGGGGTGGCCGAACTTAAATGGATTTCGGCCGTGAGGTAGTAGTGTATACGGATTTGGATGTGTTTTATCGAACTAGACCTATAACTCGATAAAAGTAATCTCTTCCCAAGACCTATTGAGAATTGATCAAGTTATAATCTCGAGACGCGTCGAAATAATAACCAAGGTTTTGTTGAACTCGTTCAACGTATATTTCAAAGAAATACAAGGTTTATTAATATTCAAGATTCAAGATTTTTACAAAAGCTTGAGGATGAGGCCTATATATAGCCATTACAAGATCACACAAAAATCAACTAATATCAAACAAAGATTAAACAATTCTAACAAGACAACAAAAATCAACACCAAGCTTCCATCCTCCTTGGTTTGGTTCGAATTATTGAAGTGTGGAGGGACCCAAAATCTTCTCCATTTGATTTTCTTGTAAGACTTTGAAAAATGTAGGCATTAACTTGAAAAATGAAGGCATGGAAAATCTTCATCAATCTTGGACAAAATCTTCACAAATCTTCATCAATTTTCGGCCATAAAAATCACTGCACATTTGAACGGTTCGTGTGGCTCGACAGAAGCATAATTGGACCTTCGACCGTTTCACATGATTTATAGATCTTTCTTTTATCTTTCCATGGCCGCTTGAATCACCTAAATCGGACTTCGTATGAGAGATTTATGATTAAAATACCAAAACTGTTACGAAGTACTCCTACGCGCGGGAATTGGTAATTTTGTCCGCTTTTTCGCCTTTTTCACTCGGACTAGTCAATACAAAAGCCTATTATATTATGTCTAAAAATACTCCTAACCTATATGGTAACCTAATAGACTATTATTTTATTAAAATAGACTCCTAATATACTTCTAATACCGAAAATACTGACACTCTAATATCAATTCCGAAAATGACAATAAAAATAACAATAATAATGTCTTCTTCACTCGAGCTCGTCAATCCCGTATCATCCCCTCTCCCTTTAAAGGGAATTGTCCTCAATTCCGCAATCCCGTCGTCATCAAGATAAGGAGAGAGATCAAAATTATCGGACGTTCGAGTGTGGTTCAACACTTAGAGGCAATAGTAATATTTCTCAGAAGTGCCAACAAAATAACTATCATTAGTTATAAAAAAATAATAGATACTTTGTGAGGTAAAACCTCTATCATCGTGGTTGAACTCATCGGATGCAATTTCAAGACCGAAGAAAATTGCCTCGTAATCGTCTTTCATGCCAATCGGGTGTGATTTCACTTGTGAACAAATTTCACAATCGCATTCGTCAAAAATAGGAGGTTTTGACCAATCAACAACAAGATCTAAACTTGAAGATTCGGAGAACGGATAACAGAAATCAAACATTTTTTTTATTTTTTTTTTTTGGAAAGAAAAATGGATAATAAAATACCTCAACAAAAAAATTCGTTGAATAAATCGCCCAAGGAGATGACCTTGGGCTCCGATACCACTTATGATACGAATTATCCGGGGAGAGGTGGATACGTATCGGTCGGAGTATATGTAAGTGTATGATAGCGGAAGGCTTTTACGAATATGGAGTTTTTCGGATGTATTTTGTATGTGAATAATATCGGATATAACAATAAAAATATCGAACAAGAAGATGATACGAATTACGTACGTAATGCGTATGAAATACAACGGAAGATTATTATGTCTTGACGATTATCAAAGTGTCACTCGAAGAATACAAGGGGTGGCCGAACTTAAATGGATTTCGGCCGTGAGGTAGTAGTGTATACGGATTTGGATGTGTTTTATCGAACTAGACCTATAACTCGATAAAAGTAATCTCTTCCCAAGACCTATTGAGAATTGATCAAGTTAAAATCTCGAGACGCGTCGAAACAATAACTAAAGTTTTGTTGAACTCGTTCAACGTATATTTCAAAGAAATACAAGGTTTATTAATCTTCAAGCTTCAAGATTCTTAACAATACAAGGGTGAACTACTATATATAGTAGTATACAAAAGATAAGGAAATAACAAAGACAAGAAAACGAAAATACAAGTCTCCATCAAGCATGTTTCGGAGATGTGTGGGGAAGGGAAGGATTTTGGACAAGATAACAATCTTGGACTAGATGACATTGACATGTAGAAAAGACTTGATGAAAGTCTTCATCAAGGGGTCATTTTCGGCCGATTTGTGGGGAGGTTGATATCTTGATTTGGATATGGTATCTTCAAGTGTCTTGGACTTTATTTGGTGAATTTGTCATGTAGAAAAAAGACTTGATGAAAGTCTTCATCAAGTAGGAAATTTTCGGCCTATTCAAAGGAGGTGGGGATGAGGAGATTCTTCAATATCTTGTGAAGATATGAAGACAAGCAAGGGTCCCTTTCAAGCATGCTTTGGCCGATTTTTATTATGGTGGGGAAGAGAAAATATCTTCATGATCTTGGACCAAATATGATGCTGTCGGTTTTGTCATTTCTGGGATCTAATGAGTCCGAATTTGGTCCTATGGTCTTCATAAGATTTGTAGCTCTCTTTCTTAGCTTTCCATGGCCACTTGAATCACCTGAATCGGATTTCGGACGAGAAAGTTATGGGCAAAATACTAAAACTGCTACAAAGTCGTCGTGCGCGCGAGAATTGGTAATTTGTCCATGTATTTTGCATGAGGATTTTATGTATGCCTGCGACTCAATCAAGCTTGGTTGGATAATCTTCTTTTTTGTATTTGATGATGTTGACCGATTCGTATCATACCCTCTCTCTTTAAAGGGAATTGTCCTCAATTCCGAACTCCCTTCGTCACCAAGATAATTGACTAAAGCCTCTAAGTATTTGATCTCGAAGATGTCCGCAGTACGTACATGACCCAAAATCTTGAGACGATAGGTAGTGGGGCCCTCTCGAGAATCACCAACAAAATAACTATCATTATTAATAAAATAATAATAATTATTCTGCGAGGTAATACCGATATCATGATATGAATCATCATATAACCGACATCCGAAATGGGAAGCACGACGGTAATAATAGGTCGCTCTTCATCGGATGCCACTTCAAGCCACAGGAAAAACGCTTCGTCGTCTACTTTCATAACAAAATCTTGGTAAGGCTCAAGATATAGATGTTCCTAATTATAACATCTTCTTGCTCCGTATCAAGAACCGAAAACACCTCATTGGAGTTTGGACAAAAATCTTCAAAATAACTTACAATGAGACATGGATCGCCGTCGGGCACAACATCAAAATGGGAAACACGAATCAATTATGGGTTCCTCTTCGTCAATCGGTTCGGTATCAAATCCGGTGGCCCTTCATAATCGGACCAATTTCCATGACACTAACTTAGGCTCCTCATCATTAAAATAATTTGGTCCGTTTTGGTCAATTTGGCCAACATAACCAACGCCCATGCTCAAAGTAGCAAGATCCGAGTTCATCAATTAGGAAACACGGCTCAACTCATCTTCTTCGTTGTATTGCGCCGTTGAAACCTCTGTCTCGTCTACCTCATTGAAAATGGTGGTAGGAACATCGTCTTCATCGACAAAAGCTTTCTTTGGAAATTCTTTGATGGGGAAAAACCTTAGATCGAAGGTCGGTGGCGGGGTGGCGCGAACTTCCGCAATTTACGTGTGGTGCCGTTGGTGGATCGTGGCGGTGAGAATTTGTGGGGATGAATTTCCGAGTAAAGTGTTTTACGAATTTGTTCCAGTCTCTTAGTTTGGGTTTACCTTGGTGTAAGCAGTGGTTTTCAATTTACGCCACCTGTGTCGGCGCGACCACGAAGGCGTTTGCCGCCAACGAGACTCGGCGGTCTCTGGAATTGAATTGTGGTTGAAAAACTCCTCACAAACGTGGAGCCAATCAACACCGCTTACGGATCGGAATGTCCCATGAACTCCTACGCATTGTGTAATGCGTCGCGTAATATCGCCAAGAGATAAATATCGTTGAACTCCATTTTGTTGAAAGATCAAGAACCTTAATCAATTAAGAAATTCAGGTGTGGTTTCCGATGACAAGAATCAAGAGATAGTTCTTGACAAGAAATCGGACAGAAAATTTTCCAAGAAATCCGTGAAGAATGAACCAAGAAGATGATCAAAGAATCTGATCTCCACCGTTCAGACTGTAGTTCAAGAAGTTGGCTTACCTTTGTCAAAATTTCGTAATGATCCAACGGTCGAATCCACGGGAAACTTTGTTTTCTTCCGACTGCTCTAATCTCAACAAAAAAAATTAAATTCGTTGAATAACTCGCCCAAGGAGATGACCTTGGGCTCCGATACCACTTATGATACGAATTATCCGGGGAGAGGTGGATACGTATCGGTCGGAGTATATGTAAGTGTATGATAGCGGAAGGCTTTTACGAATATGGAGTTTTTCGGATGTATTTTGTATGTGAATAATATCGGATATAACAATAAAAATATCGAACAAGAAGATGATACGAATTACATACGTAATGCGTATGAAATACAACGGAAGATTATTATGTCTTGACGATTATCAAAGTGTCACTCGAAGAATACAAGGGGTGGCCGAACTTAAATGGATTTCGGCCGTGAGGTAGTAGTGTATACGGATTTGGATGTGTTTTATCGAACTAGACCTATAACTCGATAAAAGTAATCTCTTCCCAAGACCTATTGAGAATTGATCAAGTTAAAATCTCGAGACGCGTCGAAACAATAACTAAAGTTTTGTTGAACTCGTTCAACGTATATTTCAAAGAAATACAAGGTTTATTAATCTTCAAGCTTCAAGATTCTTAACAATACAAGGGTGAACTACTATATATAGTAGTATACAAAAGATAAGGAAATAACAAAGACAAGAAAAACGAAAATACAAGTCTCCATCAAGCATGTTTCGGCCGAGATGTGTGGGGAAGGGAAGGATTTTGGACAAGATAACAATCTTGGACTAGATGACATTGACATGTAGAAAAAGACTTGATGAAAGTCTTCATCAAGGGGTCATTTTCGGCCGATTTGTGGGGAGGTTGATATCTTGATTTGGATATGGTATCTTCAAGTGTCTTGGACTTTATTTGGTGAATTTGTCATGTAGAAAAAAGACTTGATGAAAGTCTTCATCAAGTAGGAAATTTTCGGCCTATTCAAAGGAGGTGGGGATGAGGAGATTCTTCAATATCTTGTGAAAGATATGAAGACAAGCAAGGGTCCCTTTCAAGCATGCTTTGGCCGATTTTTATTATGGTGGGGAAGAGAAAATATCTTCATGATCTTGGACCAAATATGATGCTGTCGGTTTTGTCATTTCTGGGATCTAATGAGTCCGAATTTGGTCCTATGGTCTTCATAAGATTTGTAGCTCTCTTTCTTAGCTTTCCATGGCCACTTGAATCACCTGAATCGGATTTCGGACGAGAAAGTTATGGGCAAAATACTAAAACTGCTACAAAGTCGTCGTGCGCGCGAGAATTGGTAATTTGTCCATGTATTTTGCATGAGGATTTTATGTATGCCTGCGACTCAATCAAGCTTGGTTGGATAATCTTCTTTTTTGTATTTGATGATGTTGACCGATTCGTATCATAAGTTCAACAAAACCTTGGTTATTATTTCGACGCGTCTCGAATTTTAACTTGATCAATTCTCAATAGGTCTTGAGGAGAGATTATTTTTATCGAGTTATAGGTCTAATTCGATAAAACACATTCAAATCCATACACTATCCTACCTCACGGCCGAAAACCATATAATTTCGGCCACCACCTTTTATTTTTATCGTTACTTTGATACTTGTAAAAGCCGTGATAATCTTCCGTTGTATTTTATACGTTTTACGTACACTTATATACGTAATTCGTATCATAAGTGGTATCGGAGCCCAAGGTCATCTCCTTGGGCGATTTATTCAACGAATTTTTTTGTTGAGGTATTTTATTATCCATTTTTCTTTCCAAAAAAAAAAAATAAAAAAAAATGTTTGATTTCTGTTATCCGTTCTCCGAATCTTCAAGTTTAGATCTTATTGTTGATTGGTCAAAACCTCCTATTTTTGACGAATGCGATTGTGAAATTTGTTCACAAGTGAAATCACACCCGATTGGCATGAAAGACGATTACGAGGCAATTTTCTTCGGTCTTGAAATTGCATCCGATGAGTTCAACCACGATGATAGAGGTTTTACCTCACAAAGTAGCTATTATTTTTTATAACTAATGATAGTTATTTTGTTGGCACTTCAGAAATATTACTATTGCCTCAAAGTGTTGAACCACACTCGAACGTCCGATAATTTTGATCTCTCTCCTTATCTTGATGACGACGGGATTGCGGAATTGAGGACAATTCCCTTTAAAGGGAGAGGGGATGATACGGGATTGACGAGCTCGAGTGAAGAAGACATTATTATTGTTATTTTTATTGTCATTTTCGGAATTGATATTAGAGTGTCAGTATTTTCGGTATTAGAAGTATATTAGGAGTCTATTTTAATAAAATAATAGTCTATTAGGTTACCATATAGGTTAGGAGTATTTTTAGACATAATATAATAGGCTTTTGTATTGACTAGTCCGAGTGAAAAAGGCGAAAAGCGGACAAAATTACCAATTCCCGCGCGTAGGAGTACTTCGTAACAGTTTTGGTATTTTAATCATAACTCTCTCATACGAAGTCCGATTTAGGTGATTCAAGCGGCCATGGAAAGATAAAAGAAAGATCTATAAATCATGTGAAACGGTCGAAGGTCCAATTATGCTTCTGTCAAGCCACACGAACCGTTCAAATGTGCAGTGATTTTTATGGCCGAAAATTGATGAAGATTTGTGAAGATTTTGTCCAAGATTGATGAAGATTTTCCATGCCTTCATTTTTCAAGTTAATGCCTACATTTTTCAAAGTCTTACAAGAAAATCAAATGGAGAAGATTTTGGGTCCCTCCACACTTCAATAATTCGAACCAAACCAAGGAGGATGGAAGCTTGGTGTTGATTTTTGTTGTCTTGTTAGAATTGTTTAATCTTTGTTTGATATTAGTTGATTTTTGTGTGATCTTGTAATGGCTATATATAGGCCTCATCCTCAAGCTTTTGTAAGAATCTTGAAATTTATAAAACATTGTATTTCTCTTGAAATATACGTTGAACGAGTTCAACAAAACCTTGGTTATTATTTCGACGCGTCTCGAATTTTAACTTGATCAATTCTCAATAGGTCTTGAGGAGAGATTATTTTTATCGAGTTATAGGTCTAATTCGATAAAACACATTCAAATCCATACACTATCCTACCTCACGGCCGAAAACCATATAATTTCGGCCACCACCTTTTATTTTTATCGTTACTTTGATACTTGTAAAAGCCGTGATAATCTTCCGTTGTATTTTATACGTTTTACGTACACTTATATACGTAATTCGTATCATAAGTGGTATCGGAGCCCAAGGTCATCTCCTTGGGCGATTTATTCAACGAATTTTTTTGTTGAGGTATTTTATTATCCATTTTTCTTTCCAAAAAAAAAAAAATAAAAAAAATGTTTGATTTCTGTTATCCGTTCTCCGAATCTTCAAGTTTAGATCTTGTTGTTGATTGGTCAAAACCTCCTATTTTTGACGAATGCGATTGTGAAATTTGTTCACAAGTGAAATCACACCCGATTGGCATGAAAGACGATTACGAGGCAATTTTCTTCGGTCTTGAAATTGCATCCGATGAGTTCAACCACGATGATAGAGGTTTTACCTCACAAAGTATCTATTATTTTTTTATAACTAATGATAGTTATTTTGTTGGCACTTCTGAGAAATATTACTATTGCCTCAAAGTGTTGAACCACACTCGAACGTCCGATAATTTTGATCTCTCTCCTTATCTTGATGACGACGGGATTGCGGAATTGAGGACAATTCCCTTTAAAGGGAGAGGGGATGATACGGGATTGACGAGCTCGAGTGAAGAAGACATTATTATTGTTATTTTTATTGTCATTTTCGAATTGATATTAGAGTGTCAGTATTTTCGGTATTAGAAGTATATTAGGAGTCTATTTTAATAAAATAATAGTCTATTAGGTTACCATATAGGTTAGGAGTATTTTTAGACATAATATAATAGGCTTTTGTATTGACTAGTCCGAGTGAAAAAGGCGAAAAGCGGACAAAATTACCAATTCCCGCGTAGGAGTACTTCGTAATAGCTTTGGTATTTTAATCATAACTCTCTCATACGAAGTCCGATTTAGGTGATTCAAGCGGCCATGGAAAGATAAAAGAAAGATCTATAAATCATGTGAAACGGTCGAAGGTCCAATTATGCTTCTGTCAAGCCACACGAACCGTTCAAATGTGCAGTGATTTTTATGGCCGAAAATTGATGAAGATTTGTGAAGATTTTGTCCAAGATTGATGAAGATTTTCCATGCCTTCATTTTTCAAGTTAATGCCTACATTTTTCAAAGTCTTACAAGAAAATCAAATGGAGAAGATTTTGGGTCCCTCCACACTTCAATAATTCGAACCAAACCAAGGAGGATGGAAGCTTGGTGTTGATTTTTGTTGTCTTGTTAGAATTGTTTAATCTTTGTTTGATATTAGTTGATTTTTGTGTGATCTTGTAATGGCTATATATAGGCCTCATCCTCAAGCTTTTGTAAGTATCTTGAATCTTGAAAGTAAAAAAACCTTGTATTTCTTTGAAATATACGTTGAACGAGTTCAACAAAACCTTGGTTATTATTTCGACGCGTCTCGAGATTTTAACTTGATCAATTCTCAATAGGTCTTGGGAAGAGATTACTTTTATCGAGTTATAGGTCTAGTTCGATAAAACACATCCAAATCCGTATGATACGAATTACGTATGTAAGTGTACGTAATGCGTATGAAATACAACTTATGATACTTATGATAAAAGAATTACGTACACTTACATACGTAATTCGTATCATAAGTGGTATCGGATTTGGATTTGGATGTGTTGGCCATATTCCCCACCTTGAGAAAGACTTTCATCAAGTCACCATCACCTAAGACTTTCATGCTTCATGTCATTATCCCTCATTTCATTATCACCCATGTAATTCCAAGGAGGAGGATATCACAATCTACACCAAATCCTCCTAAGTGTGATCGGCCGAATTGATGCATGGAGGAATGATATTTTGTTCTACTTCATGTCACCATCAAAGACCAAGATTGCTTCATCATGTCACCATCAAGACCAAGATTGCTTCATGTCTCTTTCACCTAATAATACCAAGATACTTGATATCTCACCTTTGATTTTCGGCCGAAATGTTAGTGCTAGGAAGTTTCCTTTTCTCGTTTTGTTGTATTTTCTTTCGGTTGGAAACTACTATATATAGTAGTGCTCGTTGTAGTTGTAACAAAATCTTGAATCTTGAAATTTATAAAACATTGTATTTCTCTTGAAATATACGTTGAACGAGTTCAACAAAACCTTGGTTATTATTTCGACGCGTCTCGAATTTTAACTTGATCAATTCTCAATAGGTCTTGAGGAGAGATTATCTTTATCGAGTTATAGGTCTAATTCGATAAAACACATTCAAACCCATACACTACCCTACCTCACGGCCGAAACCACATAAATTCGGCCACCACCTTTTATTTTCGTTGTTACTTTGAAACTTGTAAAAAAAAACGTGATAATCTTCCGTTGTATTTTATACGTTTTACGTACACTTATATACGTAATTCGTATCATAAGTGGTATCGGAGCCCAAGGTCATCTCCTTGGGCGATTTATTCAACGAATTTTTAGTTGAAGTATTTGGTCACCTTCTTGGGTTGTTCTTCACGGTTAGAAGAATTTTCGCATAACATTGGCAGATTAGCACAGTCGGAAGAAAACAAAGTTTCCCGTGGATTCGACCGTTGGATCATCACGAAATTTTGACAAAGGTAAGCCAACTTCTTGAACTACAGTCTGAACGGTGGAGATCAGATTCTTTGATCATCTTCTTGGTTCATTCTTCACGGATTTCTTGGAAAATTTTCTGTCCGATTTCTTGTCAAGAACTATCTCTTGATTCTTGTTATGGATTTCTCCGAGCTCGATTTCTTGATGACACTCCGTGATGCACTAAACGGCTTACCGGAGCAACGTATGCAAGAAAAACGCAGAGACGATGCCAACAATATTGATTTCTTGGCCCAATTCCGCAGCATACCGGAATTTCACGGAGATAGTAATCCAAATGCGTGCATAGATTGGCTTCGTGCTTGTGAGGAGCACTCGGACTTCAAGGCTGCCCGATCAACCGCCAGCGTTTATTTGGTGACAAAGCGCCTCCGCGGTAGCGCCGCCTTACAGTGGCAAAAATTGAAACGATCCGTTCACAACAACGTAAGCCTAAAATTACAGTTGGCTTAAATTCAAAAATGTTTCAATCAAAGGTTCAAATCCCCATCTTACCACCAATCCTTCGACGCCCCACCACCGGCATTCGATCTAAGGTCTTCCTCCATCAAGGAATTCCCAACAATTTTTTCGATGAAGACAATGTCCCTACGGTCATTTTTAATGAAGTAGACGAGACAGAGTTTTCAACGGAGCAATACAATGAAGAAAGTGAGTTGAGCCATGTTTCCTAATTGATGAACTTGGAACTTGCTATTACGAGGACAAAATTGAGCTTGGTACTAAAATTGATCGGTCGAAGAAAATGACAATTTTGGGCCTAAATTTCATATCGACTCGGTTTACGGTGATGGACTTATGGTCTTGGATGATTAACAAATTGAGGATAGTAAACTATTTTGTGATTAGCCATAATTACGGGAGCCGAATAATTTTGAAACGGAGAGTTGGTCAGATTGCGACGGACCGCCAACATTTGATGAGGAACCAGTTGATGAAGAGGACTCCGCAATAAATTCTGTATTTGCCATTTTTGATGGTGAACCCGATATGGAATTATCAGTGTTTCCAATTCTGGAGGAGGAACCCGATGTGGAGATAACCGTGCGTCCCATTTCAGATATCCACTCATGTCATGATATCTGTATTACCTGGCGGAGTAATTATTATTATTTTATTAATAATGATAGTTATTTTGTTGGTGATTCTCGAGGGGCCCCCACTACCTATCGTCTAAAGATTTTGGGTCATGTACGTACTGCGGATATCTTCGAGATCAAATACTTAGAGGCGTTAGTTAATTATCTTGGTGACGAAGGGAGTTCGGAATTGAGGACAATTCCCTTTAAAGAGAGAGGGTATGATACGAATCGGTCAACATCATCAAATACAAATTACCAATTCTCGCGCGCACGACGACTTCGTAGCAGTTTTAGTATTTTGCATGAGGATTTTATGTATGCCTGCGACTCAATCAAGCTTGGTTGGATAATCTTCTTTTTTGTATTTGATGATGTTGACCGATTCGTATCATACCCTCTCTCTTTAAAGGGAATTGTCCTCAATTCCGAACTCCCTTCGTCACCAAGATACTTATGTCCCACTACCTATCGTCCCACTATAATATGTCCGATTTAGGTGTTTCCAAGATACTTGATATCTCACCTTTGATTTTCGGCCGAAATGTTAGTGCTAGGAAGTTTCTTGAATCGGACTTGGAAACACCTAAATCGGATACAATGGGGACATAAGTATCCGATATTATCTTTCCATGGCCGCTTGAATCACCTAAATCGGACTTCGTATGAGAGAGTTATGATTAAAATACCAAAACTGTTACGAAGTACTCCTACGCGCGGGAATTGGTAATTTTGTCCGCTTTTCGCCTTTTTCACTCGGACTAGTCAATACAAAAGCCTATTATATTATGTCTAAAAATACTCCTAACCTATATGGTAACCTAATAGACTATTATTTTATTAAAATAGACTCCTAATATACTTCTAATACCGAAAATACTGACACTCTAATATCAATTCCGAAAATGACAATAAAAATAACAATAATAATGTCTTCTTCACTCGAGCTCGTCAATCCCGTATCATCCCCTCTCCCTTTAAAGGGAATTGTCCTCAATTCCGCAATCCCGTCGTCATCAAGATAAGGAGAGAGATCAAAATTATCGGACGTTCGAGTGTGGTTCAACACTTTGAGGCAATAGTAATATTTCTCAGAAGTGCCAACAAAATAACTATCATTAGTTATAAAAAATAATAGATACTTTGTGAGGTAAAACCTCTATCATCGTGGTTGAACTCATCGATGCAATTTCAAGACCGAAGAAAATTGCCTCGTAATCGTCTTTCATGCCAATCGGGTGTGATTTCACTTGTGAACAAATTTCACAATCGCATTCGTCAAAAATAGGAGGTTTTGACCAATCAACAACAAGATCTAAACTTGAAGATTCGGAGAACGGATAACAGAAATCAAACATTTTTTTTATTTTTTTTTTTTTGGAAAGAAAAATGGATAATAAAATACCTCAACAAAAAAATTCGTTGAATAAATCGCCCAAGGAGATGACCTTGGGCTCCGATACCACTTATGATACGAATTATCCGGGGAGAGGTGGATACGTATCGGTCGGAGTATATGTAAGTGTATGATAGCGGAAGGCTTTTACGAGTATGGAGTTTTTCGGATGTATTTTGTATGTGAATAATATCGGATATAACAATAAAAAATATCGAACAAGAAGATGATACGAATTACGTACGTAATGCGTATGAAATATAACGGAAGTGATACGGGATTGACGAGCTCGAGTGAAGAAGACATTATTATTGTTATTTTTATTGTCATTTTCGGAATTGATATTAGAGTGTCAGTATTTTCGGTATTAGAAGTATATTAGGAGTCTATTTTAATAAAATAATAGTCTATTAGGTTACCATATAGGTTAGGAGTATTTTTAGACATAATATAATAGGCTTTTGTATTGACTAGTCCGAGTGAAAAAGGCGAAAAGCGGACAAAATTACCAATTCCCGCGCGTAGGAGTACTTCGTAACAGTTTTGGTATTTTAATCATAACTCTCTCATACGAAGTCCGATTTAGGTGATTCAAGCGGCCATGGAAAGATAAAAGAAAGATCTATAAATCATGTGAAACGGTCGAAGGTCCAATTATGCTTCGTCAAGCCACACGAACCGTTCAAATGTGCAGTGATTTTTATGGCGAAAATTGATGAAGATTTGTGAAGATTTTGTCCAAGATTGATGAAGATTTTCCATGCCTTCATTTTTCAAGTTAATGCCTACATTTTTCAAAGTCTTACAAGAAAATCAAATGGAGAAGATTTTGGGTCCCTCCACACTTCAATAATTCGAACCAAACCAAGGAGGATGGAAGCTTGGTGTTGATTTTTGTTGTCTTGTTAGAATTGTTTAATCTTTGTTTGATATTAGTTGATTTTTGTGTGATCTTGTAATGGCTATATATAGGCCTCATCCTCAAGCTTTTGTAAGTATCTTGAATCTTGAAAGTAAAAAAACCTTGTATTTCTTTGAAATATACGTTGAACGAGTTCAACAAAACCTTGGTTATTATTTCGACGCGTCTCGAGATTTTAACTTGATCAATTCTCAATAGGTCTTGGGAAGAGATTACTTTTATCGAGTTATAGGTCTAGTTCGATAAAACACATCCAAATCCGTATACACTACTACCTCACGGCCGAAATCCATTTAAGTTCGGCCACCCCTTGTATTTTCGAGTGACACTTTGATAATCGTCAATACATAATAATCTTCCTGATACGAATTATCCGGGGAGAGGTGGATACGTATCGGTCGGAGTATATGTAAGTGTATGATAGCGGAAGGCTTTTACGAATATGGAGTTTTCGGATGTATTTTGTATGTGAATAATATCGAATATAACAATAAAAAATATCGAACAAGAAGATGATACGAATTACGTAATGTGCGTATGAAATATAACGGAAGATTATTATGTCTTGACGATTATCAAAGTGTCACTCGAAAATACAAGGGGTGGCCGAACTTAAATGGATTTCGGCCGTGAGGTAGTAGTGTATACGGATTTGGATGTGTTTTATCGAACTAGACCTATAACTCGATAAAAGTAATCTCTTCCCAAGACCTATTGAGAATTGATCAAGTTATAATCTCGAGACGCGTCGAAATAATAACCAAGGTTTTGTTGAACTCGTTCAACGTATATTTCAAAGAAATACAAGGTTTATTAATATTCAAGATTCAAGATTTTCTATTCAAGGTTGAGGATGAGGCTATTATATAGCCATTATATCTCCTAAACAAGCCAAACAAGATCAAACAAAATCTAGCTAAAATACAAGCATTTATTAAACTATTCTACAAAGATCACAACATTTTGGCTTGATGTGCATAATTTGGACGTGGGGCTTCCAAGAGGGAGTGGACAAGAATCCTCCTCATGTGATATATTGTAAGGCTTGATAATGACTTGATCATGAAAGTGACATCTTGGCCTCTTCTTCTCACATGGTTCGGTTTTGTCATTTCTGGGATCCAATGATTCCGAATTTGGTCCTGTGGTCTTCATAAGATTTGTAGCTCTCTTTCTTAGCTTTCCATGGCCACTTGAATCACCTGAATCGGATTTCGGACGAGAAAGTTATGGGCAAAATACTAAAACTGCTACGAAGTCGTCGTGCGCGCGAGAATTGGTAATTTGTCCATGTATTTTGCATGAGGATTTTATGTATGCCTGCGACTCAATCAAGCTTGGTTGGATAATCTTCTTTTTTGTATTTGATGATGTTGACCGATTCGTATCATACCCTCTCTCTTTAAAGGGAATTGTCCTCAATTCCGAACTCCCTTCGTCACCAAGATAATTAACTAAAGCCTCTAAGTATTTGATCTCGAAGATGTCCGCAGTACGTACATGACCCAAAATCTTGAGACGATAGGTAGTGGGCCCCCCTCGAGAATCACCAACAAAATAACTATCATTATTAATAAAATAATAATAATTACTCCGCTGTAATACGAGATATCATGACATGAGTGGATATCCGAAATGGGACGCACTGTTATCTCCACATCGGGTTCCTCCTCCGAGTGGAAACACGATAATTCCATATCGGGTTCACCATCAAAAATGGCAAATAGAATTTATTGTGGAGCCCTCTTCATCAATCGTTCCTCATCAAATGTTGGCGGTCAAGTAATCGACCAACTCTCCATTTCAAAATTATTCGGCTCACTGAATAATGGCTCATCACAAAATAGTTTACTAACCTCAATTTGGTAATCATCCAAGACCATAAGTCCATCACCGAACCGAGTCGATATGAAATTTAGGCCCAAAATTGTCGGTTTCTTGACCGATCAACTTTAGTACCAAGCTCAATTTTGTCTTCCACAACTTTAAAAGGTTCCATTTGTGTGAATAATTCCTTCGACCCATCAATTCCGTTTTGGTCAATTTGACCAACACAACGATTAGTTCATGCTCGTAATAGCAAGTTCCAAGTTCATCGATTAGGAAACATGGCTCATCTCACTTTCTTCATTGTATTGCTCCGTTGAAAACTCTGTCTCGTCTACTTCATTAAAAATGACCGTAGGGACATTGTCTTCATCGAAAAAAATTGCATTGGGAATTCCTTGATGGAGGAAGACCTTAGATCGAATGCCGGTGGTGGGCGTCGAAGGATTGGTGGTAAGATGGGGATTTGAACCTTCGATTGAATTTTTTTGAATTTAAGCCAATCTTGGATTTTAGGCTTACGTTGTTGTGAGCAGGGCTTTGATTTTGCCACCAAGCGGCGGCGCTACCGCGGGCGCCTTGCCACCTGTGAAACGCGGTGGTTGATCGGGGCAGCCTTGAAGTCGAGTGCTCCTCACAAGCACGGCCAATCTATGCACGCATTTGGATCACTATCTCAGTGAAATTCCGGTATCTTTGCGGAATTTGGCCAAGAAATCAATATCGTTGGCATCGTCTGCGTCTTTCTTGCATACGTCGCTCCGGTAAGCCGTTTAGTGCGTCACGGAGTGTCATCAAGAAATCGAGCTCGGAGAAATCCATAACAAGAATCAAGAGATAGTTCTTGACAAGAAATCGGAGAAAATTTTCCAAGAAATCCGTGAATAATGAACCAAGAAGATGATCAAAGAATCTGATCTCCACCGTTCAGACTGTAGTTCAAGAAGTTGGCTTACCTTTGTCAAAATTTCGTAATGATCCAACGGTCGAATCCACGGGAAACTTTGTTTTCTTCCGACTGCTCTAATCTCAACAAAAAAAATTCGTTGAATAAATCGCCCAAGGAGATGACCTTGGGCTCCGATACCACTTATGATACGAATTATCCGGGGAGAGGTGGATACGTATCGGTCGGAGTATATGTAAGTGTATGATAGCGGAAGGCTTTTACGAATATGGAGTTTTCGGATGTATTTTGTATGTGAATAATATCGAATATAACAATAAAAAATATCGAACAAGAAGATGATACGAATTAAATGCGTAATGCGTATGAAATATAACGGAAGATTATTATGTCTTGACGATTATCAAAGTGTCACTCGAAAATACAAGGGGTGGCGAACTTAAATGGATTTCGGTAGTGAGGTAGTAGTGTATACGGATTTGGATGTGTTTTATCGAACTAGACCTATAACTCGATAAAAGTAATCTCTTCCCAAGACCTATTGAGAATTGATCAAGTTATAATCTCGAGACGCGTCGAAATAATAACCAAGGTTTTGTTGAACTCGTTCAACGTATATTTCAAAGAAATACAAGGTTTATTAATATTCAAGATTCAAGATTTTCTATTCAAGGTTGAGGATGAGGCTATTATATAGCCATTATATCTCCTAAACAAGCCAAACAAGATCAAACAAAATCTAGCTAAAATACAAGCATTTATTAAACTATTCTACAAAGATCACAACATTTTGGCTTGATGTGCATAATTTGGACGTGGGGCTTCCAAGAGGGAGTGGACAAGAATCCTCCTCATGTGATATATTGTAAGGCTTGATAATGACTTGATCATGAAAGTGACATCTTGGCCTCTTCTTCTCACATGGTTCGGTTTTGTCATTTCTGGGATCCAATGGATAATAAAATACCTCAACAAAAAAATTCGTTGAATAAATCGCCCAAGGAGATGACCTTGGGCTCCGATACCACTTATGATACGAATTATCCGGGGAGAGGTGGATACGTATCGGTCGGAGTATATGTAAGTGTATGATAGCGGAAGGCTTTTACGAGTATGGAGTTTTTCGGATGTATTTTGTATGTGAATAATATCGGATATAACAATAAAAAATATCGAACAAGAAGATGATACGAATTACGTACGTAATGCGTATGAAATATAACGGAAGATTATTATGTCTTGACGATTATCAAAGTGTCACTCGAAAATACAAGGGTGGCCGAACTTAAATGGATTTCGCCGTGAGGTAGTAGTGTATACGGATTTGGATGTGTTTTATCGAACTAGACCTATAACTCGATAAAAGTAATCTCTTCCCAAGACCTATTGAGAATTGATCAAGTTAAAATCTCGAGACGCGTCGAAATAATAACCAAGGTTTTGTTGAACTCGTTCAACGTATATTTCAAAGAAATACAAGGTTTTTTTACTTTCAAGATTCAAGATACTTACAAAAGCTTGAGGATGAGGCCTATATATAGCCATTACAAGATCACACAAAAATCAACTAATATCAAACAAAGATTAAACAATTCTAACAAGACAACAAAAATCAACACCAAGCTTCCATCCTCCTTGGTTTGGTTCGAATTATTGAAGTGTGGAGGGACCCAAAATCTTCTCCATTTGATTTTCTTGTAAGACTTTGAAAAATGTAGGCATTAACTTGAAAAATGAAGGCATGGAAAATCTTCATCAATCTTGGACAAAATCTTCACAAATCTTCATCAATTTTCGGCCATAAAAATCACGCACATTTGAACGGTTCGTGTGGCTTGTGAAGCATAATTGGACCTTCGACCGTTTCACATGATTTATAGATCTTTCTTTTATCTTTCCATGGCCGCTTGAATCACCTAAATCGGACTTCGTATGAGAGAGTTATGATTAAAATACCAAAGCTATTACGAAGTACTCCTACGCTTGGGAATTGGTAATTTTGTCCGCTTTTCGCCTTTTCACTCGGACTAGTCAATACAAAAGCCTATTATATTATGTCTAAAAATACTCCTAACCTATATGGTAACCTAATAGACTATTATTTTATTAAAATAGACTCCTAATATACTTCTAATACCGAAAATACGACACTCTAATATCAATTCCGAAAATGACAATAAAAATAACAATAATAATGTCTTCTTCACTCGAGCTCGTCAATCCCGTATCATCCCCTCTCCCTTTAAAGGGAATTGTCCTCAATTCCGCAATCCCGTCGTCATCAAGATAAGGAGAGAGATCAAAATTATCGGACGTTCGAGTGTGGTTCAACACTTTGAGGCAATAGTAATATTTCTCAGAAGTGCCAACAAAATAACTATCATTAGTTATAAAAAAATAATAGATACTTTGTGAGGTAAAACCTCTATCATCGTGGTTGAACTCATCGGATGCAATTTCAAGACCGAAGAAAATTGCCTCGTAATCGTCTTTCATGCCAATCGGGTGTGATTTCACTTGTGAACAAATTTCACAATCGCATTCGTCAAAAATAGGAGGTTTTGACCAATCAACAACAAGATCTAAACTTGAAGATTCGGAGAACGGATAACAGAAATCAAACATTTTTTTTATTTTTTTTTTTTTGGAAAGAAAAATGGATAATAAAATACCTCAACAAAAAAATTCGTTGAATAAATCGCCCAAGGAGATGACCTTGGGCTCCGATACCACTTATGATACGAATTATCCGGGGAGAGGTGGATACGTATCGGTCGGAGTATATGTAAGTGTATGATAGCGGAAGGCTTTTACGAGTATGGAGTTTTTCGGATGTATTTTGTATGTGAATAATATCGGATATAACAATAAAAAATATCGAACAAGAAGATGATACGAATTACGTACGTAATGCGTATGAAATATAACGGAAGATTATTATGTCTTGACGATTATCAAAGTGTCACTCGAAAATACAAGGGGTGGCCGAACTTAAATGGATTTCGGCCGTGAGGTAGTAGTGTATACGGATTTGGATGTGTTTTATCGAACTAGACCTATAACTCGATAAAAGTAATCTCTTCCCAAGACCTATTGAGAATTGATCAAGTTAAAATCTCGAGACGCGTCGAAATAATAACCAAGGTTTTGTTGAACTCGTTCAACGTATATTTCAAAGAAATACAAGGTTTTTTTACTTTCAAGATTCAAGATACTTACAAAAGCTTGAGGATGAGGCCTATATATAGCCATTACAAGATCACACAAAAATCGAAGCAATTAAATCTTGGCCGACCCCTACGACCGTGACGGAAGTGAGATCATTTCACGGACTTGCTTCTTTTTACCGGAGGTTTATTCGAGACTTCAGCACCATCTCAAGCCCGATAACGGAGTGTTTAAAAAAAGGACCATTTGTATGGAACGGGGCTGCCCAAGGAGCTTTCGAGAAGTTAAAGGCCAAGTTATGCGAAGCACCGATTCTAACACTACCCGATTTTTCTCAACCATTCGAAGTTGAGTGTGACGCTAGCGGAGTTGGAATTGGAGCGGTTCTTATTCAAGGTAAACGACCTATCGCTTACTTTTCGGAGAAATTGAACGGGGCTCGGTTGAATTATTGTACTTACGATAAAGAATTCTATGCTATCGTACGGGCCCTTGATCATTGGAGTCATTACTTGCGGACGAAGCATTTTATCCTACACTCGGATCACGAATCGTTAAAGTACATTAACGGGCAACATAAACTGAGTCCGAGGCATGCCAAGTGGGTGGAATTCCTACAATCATTTCACTTTTCATCCAAGTACAAAGACGGTAAAAGCAATGTCGTTGTGGATGCGTTATCTAGAAGGTATGCCTTACTCTCTACTCTGGAGGTTCGGTTACTTGGTTTCGAAATGTTGAAGGAATGTTATGAAAATGATGAAGATTTCGGAGAAATTTTTACTCGTTGCAAATCTGGTCCGTTCGGGGAGTTCATGTTACAAGATGATTTCCTATTTAAAGGAAATAGACTTTGTGTTCCAAAACAGGCGGTTCGGGAATTATTGGTCCGGGAAGCTCACGGAGGTGGTTTAGCAGGACATTTTGGCACGGCCAAAACATTGGAAGTACTAAAAGAACATTTCTTTTGGCCTAAAATGCTAAAAGACGTTTACAATGTTTTAAGTAAATGTGTAACATGTCACATCTCGAAGAGTTCATTCAAATCGGGATCATATATGCCTCTACCGGTTCCAGAAAGACCGTGGGAAGATGTATCCATGGACTTTATCGTCGCCTTACCCCGTACTCAACGAGGTAAAGATGCTATTATGGTGGTTGTTGATCGGTTCTCAAAGATGGCTCATTTCGTGGCTTGCCACAAAACCGACGACGCAAGCAACGTGGCCGACTTATACTTCCGAGAGGTGGTTCGTTTACATGGAGTACCGAAGACTATTGTATCGGATCGAGATTCGAAATTCCTTAGCTATTTTTGGAATACTTTATGGAGGAAAGTGGGAACGAAGCTCTTATTTAGCACTTCGCACCATCCGCAAACCGATGGTCAAACCGAGGTCACAAATCGAACATTAGGAACGTTGTTGCGAGGACTTGTGAATAAAACGCAAAAGGATTGGGACGTGAAGCTTGCTCATGCGGAATTTGCCTATAACCGATCCCCTACACATGCTACGGCACATTCTCCTTTCGAAATCGTTTACGGGTTAAATCCTTATATACCCTTAGACTTGATTCCATTGCCGAAAGACGAGTTGGTACACAAAGATGCGGAGTCGAAACTTAAGTCGATGATCAAATTGCACGGACAAATACATGATCGAATCAAAGAGGTGAATGATGAATACAAACGGAAATCCAACAATCACAGAAAACCGAGACTATTCGAAGTAGGCGACTTGGTTTGGGTACACTTAAGAAAAGAGAGATTTCCGAGCAAACGCAAGAACAAACTTATGCCGAGGGCCGAGGGACCTTACAAAATCGTGGGAAAAGTGAACGACAACGCGTATAAAGTAGAACTTCCGGGCGACTATGGGGTGCACGCCACTTTTAACGTGGGCGATCTATCTTCTTACCTTGACGACGAGGGAATCACCGAATTGAGGTCAATTCCTTTCAAAGGGGGAGGGGATGATGCGATTACGGCATCTCCAAACGAAGCAAGCGAAGTAAGAATCGACGTAGGTGACGATACCAAGTTGCATGCACATGCACCTACGTACTTTGGTGAGAAAACATCCGCGGAAATTGGAACGATCTTAATCATCGGAACCGGGATAACTTAGACGTATCAAAACATGCATACGTATGCATGTTCATGCATACAAAATCGGCCATGTTAGGGGGAAGATTTCGGCCGATTCTTTGAAGGATCCATGAAGGATCTTTGTCCCCACTACTTTCAAAGTTTGTTGTATTTTTGTTCAAAGTCCACCATATCAAGATTGTTCATGTCACCATCTCCCAAATCGGCCGAAATCAAGGAGGAAGAAGACACCAAGATGATTGATCTCATTTTCTATCCTTATCAAAGACTTGCAAGAAGATATCACATGAGATATATCTTGTCCACTACTTCAAGAACCCCACGGCCGAAATGCTAAGGAAGGAGCCAAACTTGTGTCATTTTTCTATCTTTGTCAAAAGTCTTGATAGCTTAGTTTATTACTTGCTTGTATTTTAGCTAGATTTTGGTGATCTTGTTTGAACTCATTAGCAAGTTGTAAAGGCTATATAATAGCCTCATCCTCAACCTTGAATAAACCATCTTGAAGCTTGCAAAAACGAAATACATGTTATGTATTCTAGTTGAATGATTTTCAGCACACTTCGATTATAATTCGACGCGTTTTCGAGTTGTAATTTAATCAATTCTCAATAGGTCTTGAGGATAGATTGTCTTATCAAACTATAGGTCTAGTTTGATAATCTACTTTCATTTTATTCGTGTTTTTCGCAAAGCCGAATTGCCCTACTTTCGGTTGAATATTAAGAGTGTTACACAAAAACGAGTGTTGTAAGGTAATAAATATAACCGCTGCATTTTCCGGCGAATTTACGTACATATCATACGTTAATTCGTATCACTATGCCCCCTCTGACTTTGAAGGAAAAGACGAGCGGGTTTGGGCTAAATCGGTGCATGGCAATGTTACCTCTCAAATCGCTTATTGGCACCTTCGCCACAACTTTCCTAAGGTGAGCTGGGGGAAATGGATTTGGCACAGATTAATCCCGTTAAATGCGTTCTCTCACGGTGCTGAAGGCTATTCACAACAATTTTTGTTTTTGATCTTCTTCGTTTAAGGGTTTCATTGGTCCTTCGGTTTGCCTTTTTCTGTCTCTGCCGTGAATCGATTGACCATATTTTCACCGAGTGTGTTGTTATCCGGCAGTTCTGGGACTATATTGAGCGGGGCTTCTTAAACTCTTTAGAATTGAATGCTGGGTTCGGGCACTTCATCACTCGAGCTATGGATATCAGATTTAGTCAGCAGATCTCTACTCTCTGGAGATTCACTATTATTAGTGCCGTCTGGGCTATCGGCATATTCTCTGTGAGGTTTTATATAATGATGCTAAATTTTCTATCATGTCTCTTCGTTCTATAGTTTGGTCTCTTCTCAGAGAATGTAATAACTATGACATGGGCACCATGGATAACGCTATTTCTGATCTGGTTCGTCTTCGGGCTCTGGGTGTGGCCGCCACGCGAGACCTCCGCTTTACCCTATTTATGTGAAATGGTATCCCCCAATTGGTGGATGAAAGTTAACACCGATGGGATGGCTAAAGTGCCTGTGCTTGGGTGCTATTGGCCTTGTTTATCGGAATCGTTTGGGCCGGGTTTTGGCACTCTCTCTGCGAGAATTGGTTCTTTGTTTTGCCTTCAAGCCGAGTTGGTCGCGGCTATTCATGCTATTGAGATTGCTTTTTATCATGGTTGGGATTATTTGTGGTGAGTCGACTCTACTTATGTTGTGAGCATTCTCTCGGATCGTAGTTACATTCCTGGATCTACCGCATCATTTGAGGCGGATTTGGCGTATTATTGTGGCATGCACTTCGAGGTCTCTCATATCTATAGAGAAGGGAATGCGGTGGCGGTCGCTTTCTAAAAGATTGGTTTCTTACGAGTGGTCTAGCGAAGCACCGAGCCTCTCGAGATCTTCTTGAGGGATATGTCTCCTATGTATTTTAGCCGACATTAGTTTTCTCGCAGCATAACGCTCGGGTACTCTTTTTCCCTATCGTAGGTTTTTCCCATTGGGTTTTTCTACGATAGGGTTTTAACGAGGCCTGCGGTTGCAACCCCATACATCTGGTATGGGGGTTTAGGTCCTTTTATTCTATTTTCATAGATTGCTTTTGCATTTGTGTTTTTCTCTCTATTTCTCTTGACTACCCGCCTGTGGGATTAGCTTGAGATTTTATTTTGTTGTCTAGGATGGCCCTCTCTTTGTAACTCTTTTATGTTTCTCGTTTTTTTTAATAATATTGACCTTGATGAGTCAAAAAAAAAAACATCCATGGTCTTCCCAAATAGTACATGGCATGCATCCATCGGGAGTACATCGCATAATACGTTGTCTTCATAAGAACCTATGGCTAGTCTAATCCTCACTTGTTTAGTCACCCTTATTTTGCTCCCATCATCGAGCCAATGCAAGGTGTAAGGTTTCGGGTGAGTCGTAGTGGTCAGCCCGAGTTTAGTCACCATCTCGCTGGAAGCGACGTTGGTGCAACTCCCTCCATCAACGATCAAACTACACCATTTATTTCCAACTTGACACTTCGTGTGAAATATTTGATTCCGCTGTTAATAGCAATAATATCAACAGAGACCACGCCGGAATCCCAGCCCAGCCAAATCCGCTTACCCGGCCCGTTTCCATAATCAAAAAACCACTGCCACGAAGCATTAACCAGAGAAGCAATATGCCTCGAGTTACCAACCGAGACTTTCGTCTCCAGTAAGGCAACATAACAAAGACTAAAAGAAGAAATGACCTCCCGGACCGAGTTCTGATGGTCCGGACGGTTCAGGCCACGGACATTCCACACTGCGAGCGGAATCATCTAACACCCTCGAGAAGGGCTGCATCAGATAAAGGGCCCATAGAAGAAGAACTAGAACAAAGCGACGTGCCGACAAACTCAGGAATCTCAACCTCAATATCATCGGTGAGACCAGAAAGAGCCGCAAACCTGTTGTGAGACGGCTCATACATCCCAGCAGAAGCCCTCCTAGGCGACACGATAGGAGAGCTGGTAGTAACCAAGGAGAAAGTAGAGACACTATTCAACGGGCTCAAACCCGCCCCACGACCTCCGTGAGCCCCGGCTAACACCACATCCAGGCCCCGGAGAGCGAGACATCACGGCCAACCCCGGCTGGCGGCCCCCAACCGGAACTGCACCCAACGAGGACCCCGGACCATGAGCGCTGAGGAGCGAGGCTTAGCCACATAAATACGAGCACCTTAACACCTTCGAACCGGAGGCTTAGAAGTGCTCGGGCAAACCCGATCACGATGCCCGAAAACTCTACAAACACCACACCGATGAGGTAACCATTCATACTCAACATGGATCCTCCTAACGAATGGACAATCACCATCAAATGGAATAACCATAAGGCAGCGAATCGGGCTAGTATCGCGTCTAACATGACGCAAACTCTAGCATAATCCACTTTCGAGCAGTTTACGGTGAAAACATCGGAAAAAGTGGCTCCCCTATAGCACTAGCAAATACTAAGCCCCTCGTCACCCAATACTCGAGGGGACATCACGAAGTTTCACCCAAACAGGACATGTTTAGGTTGAACCTTCATAAGGGACATACCAAGCTTCCACCGGTAAGGAAAATGGCGGCCCCTGAATCAGCCACGGCCCACCCTCTAACGCCTCGGACAAAACTCGCTCACTATCAAACTTGAAGAAAAGAATCCCCCTCACAGGAGAACACCTCCATAAACCCCTACCACGCCGACATAAAATAATACATCACCAATCTAAGAGAAGGCGATTACCCCAAAAAATAACCAAATAATGATAAAACCCACTTCATATAACATTCAATACCAACACAAACAACCGGTTTCACAATAAGCTCGCCATTTTAAATTTCAGGTTTCACATACCGAAGGCCCCTTTTCTTACCAAATATAGTATCATTAATTCCAAAGAGAACCGTATTGTCCAAAGATAAAGGAGTAGAAATTGAACCAAAGTTCATAGTCAAAGATTGTCCTGTAACACTAGGATTAACATCAATATTACAAGGCAGAGCAGCCACATTATTAATCTTGGCATTTCCATTAATCCCAGAAGGAACACTATTATTACAAGAAATTCCCAGATTAACCATATTACAACTTGAACCGTGAAAAACACTAGAAACCTCACCAATTCCACTGCCCAAATAATTAGCAGATATACCCACAGAATGAGGCTGAACAGAGCAGGAGGAGGGCATCACGGGAGGAAAACCCGGGTCAGAAATAGGGCCTATGAGAGAGCCACGAACAGGGCCCAGAAGACGTCTGGGCTTCCGAAATGGGCCGACACCCGCCTGCAGCCTGTGATGTATTCCGACAAAGATACCCAAGCTAGGTTCTCCTTCGACGGCCGCTGGGGACGGAAAAATCCCATCGATTTTGTTTTTGAGCAGCTCTATATCGGATTTACTCAGGACCCTTGCCTCCAAATCAGCAAAACCGAGCACGTCAAAAGGTTTCCCAGGAACACCGGTCGCCGCAACCGGGGAGGAAACCGGCGATAACCCACACGAGGAGGACGACGTCATATAAGAACGCACCCACCACGCACCAAATCGAGGAGAGACGAACCCCAACAAACCGCCTGGGAATCGCGACTGCTAAACGCAAGACAGAGCTGACCCACAGACCCGGATGGAAGCACGAATGCGAGAAGCGACCCGTCAAACCTCAATTCGCAACCCAGAGAACTCGTCAAACGTAAATCGCGCAGGAGGACAAATTATACGGGAGAAGAACAAGATTGAAAATGGGAGAGAAAGGGGATCGAGGTCAACTCTGATGAATCGCACCTTTAGTGCGTGTAATTCGCCCACACATTATCTCTATGTCTAAATATTGTGTTATAGAATGTCACGTTTCTTACGTGGCCTAAACCGAAACATTGCAAATACAGTGTAATTATACCCCTATGAGGATTTTAAAACTTTATGCAGACTATGCATAAAGATAGAAGCTCAAAACAAAGTAAAGTTTGCCAAATCCGAATTTCCATACAAATTCGGAAATTCAAGTACCGGCTCAAGTTCGACTGCAAAGCTTACCGCGCCTATTCAAGTCCCTACCCTGGCCCCGAAGATTCCTCATGGGTCCAAAGAGAGGAGCTTGACTAAAATACGATGCTATAAATGTCAAGGTTTTGGTCACTATCAAAATGCATGTCCAAACAAACGGGTGGTCACGTTAAGAGAAGCTCTTGCGGTCCGAGACGAACTTTTAGTCGAGGACGAGAAGGAAGGACTTGGTGACGTATTTAACATGGAGGCTGGGGAAGAAAACGAGGAATGCGAGGCTTATGACGCTCCGGAATATGATACCGCTTTAGTACTTCGAGCTCTACATACCAAAATCATTCCAAATGATATGGAGCAAAGGGACCAAATCTTTCATTCTAAATGCCGAGTCGGAGAAAAATGGTGTAGTTTGATAATCGACGGAGGAAGTTGCACGAATGTAGCTTCCAATGAGATGGTTACAAAACTCGGTCTAACTACTACAGCTCACCCGAGACCATATGCTTTACATTTGCTCGATGATGGAAGTAAAGTGAAGGTGTCGAGACAAGTACGGGTCAACTTAACTATGGGACCATACGGAGACGATGTGTTATGTGACGTACTCCCGATGGACGCATGCTACGTACTTTTGGGACGACCATAGATGTTCGACCGAGATGTTTTACATCGAGGTCGAAGTAACGAATATGAATTACGAGACAAAGGAAAGAAGATTGTACTCAAGCCGATGTCCCCGCAAGCTATCCGTTCGATGAGTTCTAGTCGAGTGTAGAAACCAAAACTTACTATGCTTGCTAGCGAGAGGGAAATGGAACATACCATTAATGATGAGGATCAAGTATATTTGGCGATGTTTAAAGAAACACGAATTTGAGGATGTCTTTCCCGAAGAATTACCGTCAGGTTTACCACCTATTCGTGGTATTGAACACCAAATCGATCTTATACCGGGATCATGATGCGAATTCTCTATCGATACAGCAGCAAGCTCTTTTGACTAGCAGGAGCGAATAGCAAGAAACTGTCAGGAACTGATAACAACAGTTCGCTACAGCAATAACACTGACTAGCGGTATGCGCACGCGATAGGGAATGATGACGGCAGCTCGATACAGCAACAAGACAGGAACTGGCCGAATGAAAATGACTCAAAACGGGCAACCTCCAAACAGTTCGGTTGGATGCTAATTGAAAACAGCAAACAAGTTCGAACGATCGAACAGCACTTGATGCGAAATTCCGATCAAGTACAACCCTGTATCGAAAACAAGAAGAATATCGTAACAGGACAGGAAACGGTTGTTTTATCGAACTAGACCTATAATTCGATAAAGTGATTTATTCTCAAGACCTATTGAGAATCGATCAGATTAAGATTCGAAAACACGTCGAATAATAATCAAAGTTTTGAAGAAAATTCGTCCAACACTTAAACAATACACAAGGTATGTTGTTTTATCATTCAAAGATCCTCCCCCCATTACAACTCCATCGCCACTATTTATAGGCAAAAGTAGCCTGACAGGATAATCTAAACTATTACAAGCTGGTCTTAAAATAAGGAAAAGAAAATACAAGGTTCCCCACATCACTTGCAAACAAGAGTAAAAGCTGGGTTTTGTCTCCAAGTTGATAGCGCCTTTCACAAATCATGCTGCCGAGAATCCTGCTGCTTTTATAATAAAGAAAATGCTGAAATTCTTTTATTGTATTGCCTTTACCACTTGGACCTCTTCCCCCAAGATGCAAGTTGCCTATTTTTTAAGTTACTCCAAGTCCGGTTTTTAAGGTAACTCCGGGTCTTGTATCCGTTTTCTCGCCTAAGTACGTTGGAGTATGGTCAAGGTGTTTTACGTCAATCCTTACTTCGTCTTCTTCGCTTGGAGTAGTCGGTTTCGTATCATTCCCTCCTTCTTTAAAAGGAATTGTCCTCAATTCCGCAATTCCATTGTCGTCGAGATAAGGAGATAGATCACCTATGTTAAAAGTAGCATGCACTCCATAATCACCTGGAAGTTCTATCTTGTAAGTGTTGTCGTTCACCTTCGCAACCATTTTAAATGTTCCCTCAGCTCGTGTCATTAACTTGTTCTTACGCTTACCCAGGAATCGTTCTTTCCTCAAATGCACCAAAACTAAATCTCCAACCTCGAATAATATCACTTTTCTTTGCTTGTTCGACTTCCTTTTGTACGTCTCGTTTATCTCCTTGATTCGTTCACGCACCTATTCGTGTAATTTCATCATTGATTTCAGTTTTGACTCCGCATCCTTATGCACCAATTCGTCACTCGGTAATGGAATTAGAACCAGCGGTATGTAAGGATTCAGCCCGTAAACTACTTCAAATGGAGAGTGCGCCGTGGCAGGAGTAGGAGAACGATTATAAGCAAACTCCGCATGTGCCAATTTTAGATCCCAGTCCTTTTGTGTTTTGCTTACCAAGCCTCGCAACAGTGTTCCCAGGGTTCGATTAGTCACTTTAGTTTGCCCGTCGGTTTGAGGATGGTGTGAAGTGCTAAACAAGAGTTTTGTTCCCACCTTCCTCCATAGGGTGTTCCAAAAGTAGCTGAGAAATTTGGAGTCTCGATCGGAAACAATAGTCTTCGGAATCCCATGTAAACGTACCACCTCTCGAAAATATAAGTCGGCCACGTTGCTTGCATCGTTTGTCTTGTGGCAGGCTATAAAATGAGCCATTTTCGAAAAACGATCTAGACTACCGTAATCGCATCCCTCCCTCGTTGAGTAAGCGGTAAAGCCACAATGAAATCCATCGAGACATCTTCCCATGGCCTCTCCGGATTCGGTAAAGTGTGTATATTCCTGGTTTGAACGAACTCTTCGCAACATGGCATGTCACACACTTACTAATTATGTTACTAACATTCCCCTGCATCTTTGGCCAATAAAAATGTTCCTTCAGCACATCTAATGTCTTAGTCGAACCAAAGTGGCCTGCCAAACCTCCCCCGTGAGCCTCCCGAACTAGCAATTCTCGAATCGTGTGCCTGGGTAGGCAAAGACGATTTCCCTTAAAAAGGAAGCCCTCCTGTATCGTTGAGATCCATAATGCCAAAGATAAAGAACTTGGGCTCCGATGCCACTTATGATACGAATTCTTGCTTGTGATGTGAATTCGTTATCGATACAGCGGAAGGCTTTTTGACGAGTGGAATTGATACGAATTACGTAAGTAATACGTATAAAACACAACGGAAGATTAACACGTTTACAATATGGATCGAAATTACAAAGGTGATGGACGAATTTTATGTGGGATTCGGCCGTGATGAGTAAGATGTACGGAGTTTGGTGTGTTTTTATCGAACTAGACCTATAACTCGATAAAAGGGTAATCGCTTCCCAAGACCTTTTGAGAATTGATTAAAGTTAAAATCTCGAAACTCGTCGAAACAATAACTAAGGTTTGTCGAACTCGTTCAACGTATATTTCAAAGGAAATACAAAGTTTATTATGATTCTCGATGAATTACAAGTACAACGAACACTACTATATATAGTAGTTTACAACCGTACGAAAATACAACAAAACGAAAAAAAGGAAACTTCCTAACACATCATTTCGGCCGAAATCCAAGGATTGAGATATCAATTCTCTTGGTGTTATTAGGTGAAAGGGACATGAAGTTTATTTTGGTCTTTGATGGTGACATGAAGTAGAACAACACACCATCCTTCCCATGCATTTCGGGATCCCACTTCATTTGGTGTAGATATGGGATAGAGACATGATGATGAAAGTCATCACTCCATCCATATGCATTTCGCCGTATGTGACTTTGTTTTGTAAGGAGGGAATCACATCTTTTATTTTGTAAAGATATGAAGACAAAGTGTCCCTTTCAAGCATAAATTCGGCCGATCTTCATGCTTTCGGGTCGATCCGTCGTCGAATTCTACGTCACTCCGATTCCGATTAACAACGTAACTCCAAGCCGTTTAACATTTTCTCCTAAGTATAACGATGCATCATCATGAATGTCGATTTTTATCGGAGTTTCTTCGACTGGAATATTAGATATCGTATCATTCCCTCCGTCTTTGAAAGGAATTGACCTCAATTCCGCAATGCCATCGTCGTCAAGATAAGGTGAGAGATCACCTACGTTGAATGTCGCGTGTACTCCGTATTCGCCTGGAAGTTCGACTTTGTATGCGTTGTCGTTCACTTTTTCCACAATCTTGTACGGACCTTCGGCTCTCGGCATCAATTTGTTCTTCCGTTTGCTCGGGAATCTTTCTTTTCTCAAATGTATCCAAACTAAGTCGCCAACATCAAATAATCTCGCTTTTTTATTTTTGTTCGACTTAGTTTGTACATTTCATTCACTTCTTTAATCCGTTCCGTATCTTTTCGTGTAACTTCATCATGGATTTGAGTTTTGCTTGGCGTCCTTGTGAACCAATTCGTTGCTCGGCGGGAATCAAGTCCAATGGCAAGTGCGGATTTAATCCGTATACCACTTCAAAAGGTGAATGGGCCGTGGCATAACCGGTGATCGGTTGTATGCGAATTCGGCATGAGCAAGTTTAACGTCCCAATCTTTACGAGTTTTATTTACCAACCCTCGTAATAATGCTCCCAAGGTTCGATTAGTTACCTCGGTGCATCGTCGGTTTGCGGGTGATGTGAAATCTTGAATAGGAGTTTAGTACCGACTTTCCTCCATAAAGTATTCCGTAGTAACTCGAAATTTGGAATCTCGATCCGACACGATAGTTTTGGCACTCGTGTAAACGAACTATTTCCGGAAATACAAGTCCGCCACATTGCTTGCATCATTGGTTTTGTGGCACGCGACAAAGTGAGCCATTTTCGAAAAGCGGTCGGCGACCACCATGATCGAGTCCTTGCCTCGTTGAGTACGAGGTAAAGCCACAATAAAATCCATCGAGACATCCTCCCACGGTCGTAGCGGTATCGGCAGCGGCATGTATGTACTCGACTTGAGCGAACTTTTCATCATATGACAAGTTACGCATTTGCTCACGATTGTCTGACGTCACCATACATCTTCGGCCAAAAGAAATGTTCTTTTAGCACCTCTGATCTTGGTCGAGCGAAGTGACCGGCTAGTCCTCCTCCGTGCGCCTCCCGAACCCGGCAATTCCCGAATTGTATGTCTCGGCACACATAATTTATTCCCCTTGAAGAGAAAGCCATCCTGTAAAACAAATTCCTCAAATGCGGGGCCGTTTTACAACGGTTAAAAATTTCCCGAAGTCCAAATCGTCGTGGTAGTGATCTTTCAAAGTCTCGAACCCCAACAAAGCGAACATCTAGCATCGGCGATGGGCATACCGTCTCGATAGTGCATCCGCCACTACATTACTCTTCCGTCTTTGTACTTGGATGAAAAATGAAAAGATTGTAAAAATTCCACCCATTTTGCATGTCTCGGGCTTAGCTTACTCTGTTGATGTATTTCAACAACTCGTGATCCGAATGCGGCCACGAAATGTTTGAACGCAGATAATGACTCCAATGATCGAGTGCTCTTACGATAGCATAGAACTCCTTGTCGTAAGTACAATAATTCACTCGGGCGCCACTTAACTTCTCCGAAAAATAGGCAATGGGACGGCCTCTCTGAATGAGCACTGCCCCGATTCCAACTCCGCTAGCATCGCATTCTACCTCAAACGGTTGTGAAAAATCGGGCAACGTCAAAATCGGCGCTTCACATAATTTTCTAAGTTTTCAAAAGCCTTTTGGGCCGTCTCGTTCCAAGCAAAGGTTCCCTTTTTCAGACACTCCGTGATAGGATGGATATAGTCTTTGAAGTCCGTATGAATCGTCGGTAAAAGAAGCGAGGCCATGAAATGACCGTACCTCCGTGATTGTCTTTGGGGTCGGCCACGACTTGATTGCCGCGATCTTCTCTTGGTCGACCAAAACTCCGTCTTTTGAAACAACATAGCCGAGAAAGACAAGACTCTCGACTAGGAAAGTACACTTCTCCCGTTTTCCATAAAGCTTTTGTTCCCTTAGCGTCTCAAACACGTACCGCAAATGTTCGAGATGTTCTTCTACGGACATTGTAGATCAAAATGTCGTCTAAGTACACGACAACAAACTTTCCCAAGAAAGGTTTTAGAACCTCGTTCATCAACCTCATAAAGGTGCTCGGGCGTTGGTGAGGCCGAATGGCATCACAACCCATTCGTAAAGTCCATTCTTCGTTTTAAACGCCGTTTTCCATTCGTCTCCCTCTCGCATGCGGATTTGATGGTATCCGCTCCGTAAATCAACTTTGGAAAATATAACCGAGCCATGTAACTCGTCCGGCATGTCGTCTAGTCTCGGGATGGGAAACCGATACTTGACGGTGATGTTATTCACGGCTCTCTTGTCAATACACATCCGCCATGTTCCGTCTTTTTGAGTACGAGTAGAACTGAAACCGCAAAAGGACTTAAACTTTCACGGACATAACAGTGATTCATGAGTTCATCAATTTGACGTTGTAGTTCTTTTGTTTCTTCGGGATTACAACGTCTGTTGCTTTGTTCGGTAATGGAGCTCCGGTATAAGATCAATCGTGTTCAATCCCGCGGATAGGTGGTAATCCTACCGGCAAGTCTTCGGGAAATACGTCCGAAAACTCGTGTAATAGTGCATCTATCTCTTCCTCATTTTGCGATTTGGTGGCAAGATTTCGGACCTCCTTGATCATCATCAAATAAGCACGTTCGCCATCGTCAATGGCGTGTTCGACTTCTTTCTCGTTTGCAAACATCGTAAGTTTCGGCCCTTCGACTTTTTTCGAACTCATCGTCCGGATAGCTTGAGGTGACATAGGTTTAAGGACAATTTTTTTACCTTTGTCACGTAGCTCATACTCATTACTCCTCCCTCGGTGTAGTACGTCCCGATCAAATAACCAAGGTCTTCCTAATAACACGTGACATGCGTCCATCGGTAATACATCGCATGTAATATCATCGCCATACGAACCCATGGTGAGTCCGACCTTCACTTGTCCTGAAACCTTCACTTTGTTCCCATCATCGAGCCAATGGAGTGCATACGGCTTGGGATGGGCCGTGGTGATCAAGCCGAGTTTTGAGACCATCTCGCTCGATGCCACGTTCGTACAACTTCCACCGTCAATGATCAGGCTACACCATTTCTCTCGACACGACACTTCGTGTGAAAGATTTGGTCTCGTTGTTCTTCGTCACTCATTTGCCTTCGTTTGTAACATGCGAAGGACAAGGTTCGTGTCATAGTTCGGGGCATCGTATGCCTCGCATTCTTCTTCTTCGTCGACTTCTAAGTTAAAAACGTCTCCAACTCTTTCTTCTTGGCTAATAATTCCTCTCGGGCGGCTAGGGCTTCTCGTAACGTCACAATCCTCCGATTCGGACAAGCACTTTGATAGTGTCCAAATCCTTGACATTTGAAACATCGGACTTTAGATAGGCTCGTCTCTTTTGGTGTGGTAGGGGTTTTGGAATGGTAATGTGGATGGCTTGTGGTGACGGAGTTTTGGAAACGAGCTAGAACTCGCGCCAAAGTTGGTATTTCCGTATTTAGGTGGGAATTCGGGTTTAGAGAGTTTGGTTTTGTTTTGATTTTCCAACTTTATGCAAAGTCCGCATAAAGTATCGAAGTCGAGAATAGGGGTAGAGTTCCACGGAATTAGCAATGTTTTGTTCAAACCTCGTAGGAAACGGGACATCCGCAATTCTTCGCTTTCTTCAAGTTCTCCCATCAAGGATAAGTTTTCAAACTCCTCGATGTACTCCTCGACACCGAGCTTTCCTTGCGTGAGGTCGAAATTTTTGATCTGAGCTTAGCTTGTGTGTAGCCGGGACATATCTTTTCGTAGTTTCCTTTTAGGGAATCCACGACGTATCTTCTCTTTCCCGGCACGACTTCTCTGCGTCTTCATTCGCTCAAACCAAAGGGAAGCTCCCTTTCCAAGTTTGAGGATCGCGTACTTGCAACGTACCTCGTCATTGAGCTCCTTGAACTCAAACATTCGTTCAATTTTTCTTTCCCACTCCAGATAAACTTCAGGATCGGTGCCGCCTACGAACTCGGAAGTTCGGTCTTGTATTCATCCGCATGTCGTGGTGCATGCATGGTGTCATGTCCTCGTCGTGCATGGATTAAGGCTCGGCAAGCCACGAAGAACGTCACGTAGTTGTGCTACTTCTTCATCGGTGAATGCCATTTTCTTGATGATGTCGAAGCGTGAGACAAGTGTCTCGATACCACTTATGATACGAATTACGTAAGTAATACGTATAAAACACAACGGAAGATTAACACGTTTACAATATGGATCGAAATTACAAAGGTGATGGGCCGAATTTTATGTGGGATTCGGCCGTGATGAGTAAGATGTACGGAGTTTGGTGTGTTTTTATCGAACTAGACCTATAACTCGATAAAAGGGTAATCGCTTCCCAAGACCTTTTGAGAATTGATTAAAGTTAAAATCTCGAAACTCGTCGAAACAATAACTAAGGTTTGTCGAACTCGTTCAACGTATATTTCAAAGGAAATACAAAGTTTATTATGATTCTCGATGAATTACAAGTACAACGAACACTACTATATATAGTAGTTTACAACCGCATCGAAAATACAACAAAAGCGAAAAAAGGAAACTTCCTAACACATCATTTCGCCGAAATCCAAGGATTGAGATATCAATTCTCTTGGTGTTATTAGGTGAAAGGGACATGAAGTTTATTTTGGTCTTTGATGGTGACATGAAGTAGAACAACACACCATCCTTCCCATGCATTTCGGCCGATCCCACTTCATTTGGTGTAGATTTGTGATAGTGACATGATGAAGAAAGTCTTCACTCCATCCATATGCATTTCGGCCGTATGTGACTTTGTTTTGTAAGGAGGGAATCACATCTTTTATTTTGTAAAGATATGAAGACAAAGTGTCCCTTTCAAGCATAAATTCGGCCGATCTTCATGCTTTCGGGTCGATCCGTCGTCGAATTCTACGTCACTCCGATTCCGATTAACAACGTAACTCCAAGCCGTTTAACATTTTCTCCTAAGTATAACGATGCATCATCATGAATGTCGATTTTTATCGGAGTTTCTTCGACTGGAATATTAGATATCGTATCAGGAATCTATGGGCAAGAAACTGTCGGGAACTGACAACAACAGTTCGCTACAGCAACAATACTGACGAGTAATATGCACGCGCGATGAAAATGGTAATTCGATACAGCCACAAGGTACGAACTTGGCCAAATGTAAAAGACTTGAAACAGGCCACCTCCAAACAGCGACACTCGAAACAGCACGTTTTGAACGGAAACGAAGTTAAAACAGGAAACAAGTTCGAAGGATCAAACAACACTTTATGCGAAATATCGGGCAAGTATAAAACTGTATCGAAAAACAAACAGAATATCGAAACAGGACAGAAACAGTGGTTTTATCGAATTAGACCTATAATTCGATAAAGTGATTCTCCTCAAGACCTATTGAGAATCAATCAGATTATGATTCGAAAACGCATCGAATAATAATCAAAGTTTTGATGAAAAGCATTCACCAGAGAAAACACAAAGTGTATTCTTAATTCTTCAACATTCAATAATGTTTCATTACAACTCTACTGCCACTATTTATAGGCAAAAGCAGCCTGACAAGATAAATTAAACTAATACAAGCTGAGCTTAAAATAAGAAAAAAAAAAGGTTTCTCATGTCACTTGTTGACAAAAGTAAAAGCTGGGTCTTTGTCTCCAAGTTGCTTGCTAACAGCCGCCTTTTGCCAAGATTCCTGCCGCTTTTGTAAGAGAATGCTGAACATTCTAATATTGTTTAGTTGCCACTTGAACCTCTTCCCCTCCCCAAGATGCAAGTTGTCTTTTGTTTAAGTTATTCCAATTCCGACTATCAAGGTAACTCCGTACCTCGTATCATTTTCGCCCAAATACGTTGGAGTATGGTCGAGGTGTTTTACGTCAATTCTTACTTCGTCTTCTACGCTTGGAGTAGTCGGTTTCGTATCATTCCCTCCATCTTTAAAAGGAATTGTCCTCAATTCCGCAATCCCATCGTCGTCAAGGTAAGGGGATAGATCACCTACGTTGAAGGTAGCATGCACTCCGTAGTCACCCGGAAGTTCCAACTTGTAAGCATTGTCATTCACCTTCGCAATTATTTTAAATGGTCCCTTGGCTCGTGGCATTAACTTATTCTTATGCTTACTCGGAAATTGCTCTTTTCTCAAATGTATCCAAACTAAATCTCCAACCTCGAATACTCTTGGTTTTCTTTGTTTGTTTGATTTTATTTTGTACGCCTCATTTATCTCCTTGATTCGTTCATGCACCTGTTCGTGTAATTTCATCATTGATTTCAGCTTCGACTCCGCATCCTTATGCACCAATTCGTCACTCGGTAGTGGAATTAAGTCTAGTGGTATGTAAGGATTCTATCCGTAAACTACTTCGAATGGAGAGTGTGTCGTGGCATGGGTAGGAGAACGGTTATAAGCAAACTCCGCATGTGCCAGTTTTAGATCCCAATCCTTTTGTATTTTGCTTACTAGCCTCGCAACAGTGTTCCCAGGGCTCGATAAGTCATTTCGGTTTGTCCGTCTGTTTGAGGATGATGCGAAGTACTAAACAAAAGCTTGGTTCCCACCTTCCTCCACAATGTATTCCAAAAGTAGCTTAGAAACTTCAAGTCCCTGTCTGAAACAATAGTTTTTGGGACTCCATGTAATCGTACCACCTCTCGAAAATACAAGTCAGCGACATTACTCGCATCATCAGTTTTGTGACAAGCAACAAAATGAGCCATCTTTGAAAAACGATCGACAACAACCATGATCGCATCCTTTCCTCGTTGGGCTCGAGGCAAAGCAATGATGAAATCCATCGAGACATCTTCCCATGGCCTCTCCGGAATCGGTAAAGGTGTGTAGACTCCTGGTTTGAACGAACTCTTCGCAACATGGCATGCCACACACTTACTGATTATATTATGGACATCCCCCTGCATCCTTGGCCAATAAAAATGTTCTTTGAGCACATCCAAAGTTTTGGCCGAACCAAAGTGGCCAGCCAAACCCCCTCCGTGAGCCTCTCGAACCAGCAATTCTCGAATCGTGTGCCTGGGTAGGCAAAGATGATTTCCCTTAAAAAGGAAGCCCTCCTGTATCGAAAAATCTTCCATCGGGCCAGATTTGGAAAGGGCAAAGGTCTCGCCAAAATCCGCGTCACCATCGTAATACTCCTTTACTGTCTCGAATCCAAGCAAATGAACGTCAAGAGTAGAGAGCAAGGCACAACGCCTAGACAATGCATCAGCTACAATATTGCTCTTTCCATCCTTATACTTTGATGAGAAGTGAAACGATTGTAAGAATTCCACCCACTTCGCATGCCTGGGACTCAACTTGTGTTGCCCGTTAATATACTTCAATGATTCATGGTCCGAGTGTATGATGAAATATTTTGGCCGAAGATAGTGACTCCAACGATCTAGAGCCCTCACAATAGCATAAAACTCCTTGTCATACGTACAATAATTGAGACGAGCACCGTTTAACTTTTCTGAAAAATAAGCGATAGGTCGCTTTCCCTGAAAGAGAACTCCCACAATGCCAACTCCACTAGCATCACAGTCTACCTCGAACGGTTGCGTAAAATCAGGTAGTGCTAAGATTGGTGCTTCGCACAACTTTGCCTTCAAATTTGCAAACGACTCCTGAGCAGCCCGGCTCCAACTAAACGTTCCTTTCTTCAAACATTCGGTTATTGGGCTTGCAATGGTACTGAAATCTCGAATGAATCTTCAATAAAATGAAGCCAGTCCGTGGAACGATCTAACTTCCATCACTATAGTGGGAACTGGCCAGGACTTAATTGCTTCGATCTTTGCTTGATCGACCGACACTCCATCCTTCGAAACAATATAGCCAAGAAAGACTATACTTTCGACCAAAAATGAGCACTTCTCCTTTTTTCCATACACACGGTTTCTAAGGGTTTCGAAGACTTGTCTCAAGTGTTCGAAATGTTCTTGCAATGATCGGCTGTAGATCAGAATATCATCTAAGTATACGACCACAAATTTCCCTAAGAATGGCTTAAGTACCTCATTCATCAAGCGCATGAAAGTGCTCGGCGCATTTGTAAGGCCGAACGGCATGACGGTCCATTCATACAGTCCGTGTTTAGTTTTGAAGGCCGTCTTCCACTCATCCTTCTCTCATTCGGATTTGGTGATAACCACTATGTAGGTCTACCTTTGAAAAGATCACAGATCCGTGTAATTCATCCATCATGTCATCAAGTCTTGGAATCGGAAATCGATACTTGATGGTTATATTATTCACGGCTCGACTATCAACACACATCCTCCAAGATCCGTCTTTCTTAGGAACCAGTAATACCGGAACCGCACAAGGACTTAGGCTTTCTCGAACATACCCTCGATCTATTAGTTCTTCGATTTGGTTTTGTAATTCCTTCGTCTCCTCGGGATTACATCTATAGGCAGCTTTGTTAGGGAGCGACACACCTGGTATGAGTTCGATCTGATGTTCAATCCCACGAATAGGTGGCAAACGCGACGGTAATTCTTCGGGAAAAACATCCGCAAATTCGTGCAATAAGGCATACATCCTTTCGTTCCGCACAACCATGTTACCATTCCGTGTCTCCTTCAGAATCAACAAGTACACGCACTCGCCATCCTTAATAGCATGTTCCACCTCCCGTTCGCTAGCAAACATGGCCAGTTTTGGCCTTTCACTCCGACTAGAACTCATAGAGTGAATATCTTGAGGTGACATTGGTTTAAGCACAATCTTCTTGCCCTTATCCCGTAATTCGTACTCATTGCTTCTTCCTCGGTGTAAAACGTTCCTATCAAACATCCATGGTCTTCCTAATAGTACATGGCATGCATCCATCGGGAGTACATCGCATAATACGTTGTCTTCATAAGAACCCATGGCTAGTCCAATCCTCACTTGTTTAGTCACCCTTATTTTGCTCCCATCATCGAGCCAATGCAAAGTGTAAGGTTTCGGGTGAGTCGTAGTGGTCAGCCCGAGTTTAGTCACCATCTCGCTGGAAACGACGTTGGTGCAACTCCCTCCATCAACGATCAAACTACACCATTTATTTCCAACTTGACACTTCGTATGAAATATTTGATTCCGCTGTTCCGAATCATTCGAAACAGCTTTGGCTTGTAGCGTCCGCAGAACTAAAGTCGTGTCATAGCTTGGAGCATCATAAGTCTCGCATTCTTCTCCTTCTTCGTCCTTCATGTCAAAATCAAATACGTCACCCAGTCTTTCTTCCTCAACCAACAACTCCTTTCAGATCGTGACAGCTTCTCTTAGTGTCACCACTCGTTTGTTTGGACATGCATTTTGATAATGCCCGAACCCTTGAAATTTGAAACATCTTACTTTAGCCAAACTTGTCTCCTTCGGTACGTATGGCGTTTTAGGAATCGCAACAGGGACCGGAGTCGGTACAGTTGCCTTAGTAGTTGAACTAGAGCCAACATTTGGGTTTCCAAATTTGATTGGAAACTCGGGTTTATACATTTTCATCTTGTTTTGAGCTTCTAACTTCACACATAGCCCACACAATGTATCGAAGTCCTCGTATGGATACAGTTCCACCGAGTTAGCTATGCTTCGGTTCAAGCCACGCAAGAATCACGACATCTTCTGTTCCTCATTCTCCTCTATTTCTCCCATTAAGGTCAGATTCTCAAACTCCTCAATGTATTCACTGACATTCAACTTTCTCTGCATGAGATCTGCAATCTTTCTGTACAAGGACAATCGGTGTGATGTTGGTACATACCTTTTACGAAGTTTTCATTTCAAAGAATCCCACGAACGGATCTTTTCTTTCCCCGCACGAGCTCTTCGTGTTTTCACTCCTTCGTACCAAAGTGAAGCTGCTTTCCCCAGCTTGAGAATTGCATACTTACACCTTTTCTCATCGTCAAGGTCTTTAAACTCGAACATATGATCAATTTTTCGTTCCCATTCCAGGTAAATTTCAGGATTTGTCCCTCCAACGAACTCCGGAAGCTCGTTCACCTTGAATTCTTCGACATGGCGTGAGGGTCGTTCATAGTCACCACGCCTAGGTTACCAACGCTGGTCGCATTGTTCTGGTATGTCACGCAATGCGTCACGAAGTTTTGCCAAGAAATCAGCGTCGTTGAGATCCATAATGCCAAAGATCAAGAACTTGGACTCCGATGCCACTTATGATACGAATTCTTTCTTGTGACGCGAATTCGTTATCGATACAGCGGAAGGCTTTTTGACGAGTGGAAGCTATCGGCAAGAAACTGTCGGGAACTGACAACAATAGTTCGCTACAGTAACAATATTGACGAGTAGTATGCGCGCGCGATGAAAATGGTAATTCGATACAGCCACAAGGTACGAACTTGGCCAAATGTAAAAGACTTGAAATGGGCCACCTCCAAACAGCGACACTCGAAACAGCACGTTTTGAACGGAAACGAAGTTAAAACAGGAAACAAGTTCGAAGGATCAAACAACACTTTATGCGAAATATCGGGCAAGTATAAAACTGTATCGAAAAACAAACAGAATATCAAAACAGGACAGAAACAGTGGTTTTATCGAATTAGACCTATAATTCGATAAAGTGATTTCTCCTCAAGACCTATTGAGAATCAATCAGATTATGATTCGAAAATGCGTCGAATAATAATCAAAGTTTTGATGAAAAGCATTCACCAGAGAAAACACAAAGTGTATTCTTAATTCTTCAATATTCAATAATCTTTCCTTACAACTCTACTGCCACTATTTATAGGCAAAATAGTCTGACAAGATAAATTAAACTAATACAAGCTGAGCTTAAAATAAGAAAAGATAATAAAAAGGTTCCTCATGTCACTTGTTGACAAAAGTAAAAGCTGGGTCTTTGTCTCCAAGTTGCTTGCTGACAGCCGCCTTTTGCCAAGATTCCTGCTGCTTTTGTAAGAGAATGCTGAACATTTTATTATTGTTTAGTTTCCACTTGAACCTCTTCCCCTCCCCAAGATGCAAGTTGTCTTTTGTTTAAGTTATTCTAATTCCGACTATCAAGGTAACTCCGTGCCTCGTATCTGTTTTCTCGCCCAAATACGTTGGAGTATGGTCGAGTTGTTTTACGTCAATTCTTACTTCGTCTTCTACGCTTGGAGTTGTCGGTTTCGTATCATTCCCTCCATCTTTAAAAGGAATTGTCCTCAATTCCGCAATCCCATCGTCGTCAAGGTAAGGGAATAGATCACCTACGTTGAATGTAGCATGCACTCCGTAGTCACCCGGAAGTTCCAACTTGTAAGCATTGTCATTCACCTTCGCAATTATTTTAATGGTCCCTTGGCTCGTGGCATTAACTTATTCTTATGCTTACTCGGAAATCGCTCTTTTCTCAAATATATCCAAACTAAATCTCCAACCTCGAATACTCTTGGTTTCCTTTGTTTGTTTGATTTTCTTTTGTACGCCTCATTTATCTCCTTGATTCATTCACGCACCTGTTCGTGTAATTTCATCATTGATTTCAGCTTCGACTCCGCATCCTTATGCACCAATTCGTCACTTGGTAGTGGAATTAAGTCTAGCGGTATGTAAGGATTCAATCCGTAAACTACTTCGAATGGAGAGTGTGTCGTGGCATGGGTAGGAGAACGGTTATAAGCAAACTCCGCATGTGCCAGTTTTAGATCTCAATCCATTTGTGTTTTGCTTACTAGCCTCGCAACAGTGTTCCCAGGGCTCGATTAGTCATTTCAGTTTGTCCGTCTGTTTAAGGATGATGCGAAGTACTAAACAAAAGCTTGGTTCCCACCTTCCTCCACAATGTATTCCAAAAGTAGCTTAGAAACTTCAAGTCCCTGTCTGAAACAATAGTTTTTGGGACTCCATGTAATCGTACCACCTCTCGAAAATACAAGTCAGCGACATTACTCGCATCATCAGTTTTGTGACAAGCAACAAAATGAGCCATCTTTGAAAAACGATCAACAACAACCATGATCGCATCCTTTCCTCGTTAGGTTCGAGGCAAAGCAACGATGAAATCCATCGAGACATCTTCCCATGGCCTCTCCGGAATCGGTAAAGGTGTGTAGACTCCTGGTTTGAACGAACTCTTCGCAACATGGCATGTCACACACTTACTGATTATATTATGGACATCACCCTGCATCCTTGGCCAATAAAAATGTTCTTTGAGCACATCCAAAGTTTTGGCCGAACCAAAGTGGCCAGCCAAACCCCCTCCGTGAGCCTCTCGAACCAGCAATTCTCGAATCATGTGCCTGGGTAGGCAAAGATGATTTCCCTTAAAAAGGAAGCCCTCCTGTATCGAAAAATCTTCCATCGGGCCAGATTTGCAAAGGGCAAAGGTCTCGCCAAAATCTGCGTCACCGTCGTAATACTCCTTTACTGTCTCGAATCCAAGCAAACGAACATCAAGAGTAGAGAGCAAGGCACAATGCCTAGACAATGCATATGCTACAATATTGCTCTTTCCATCCTTATACTTTGATGAGAAGTGAAACGATTGTAAGAATTCCACCCACTTCGCATGCCTGGGACTCAACTTGTGTTGCCCGTTAATATACTTCAATGATTCATGGTCCGAGTGTATGATGAAATGTTTTGGCCGAAGATAGTGACTCCAACAATCTAGAGCCCTCACAATAGCATAAAACTCCTTGTCGTACATACAATAATTGAGACGAGCACCGTTCAACTTTTCTGAAAAATAAGCGATAGGTCGCTTTCCCTGAATGAGAACTCCCCCAATGCCAACTCCACTAGCATCACAGTCTACCTCGAACGGTTGCGTAAAATCAGGTAGTGCTAAGATTGGTGCTTCGCACAACTTTGCCTTCAAATTTGCAAACGACTCCTGAGCAGCCCGGCTCCAACTAAACGTTCCTTTCTTCAAACATTCGGTTATTGGGCTTGCAATGGTACTGAAATCTCGAATGAATCTTCAATAAAATGAAGCCAGTCCGTGGAACGATCTAACTTCCATCACTATAGTGGGAACTGGCCAGGACTTAATTGCTTCGATCTTTGCTTGATCGACCGACACTCCATCCTTCGAAACAATATAGCCAAGAAAGACTATACTTTCGACCAAAAATGAGCACTTCTCCTTTTTTCCATACAACCACGGTTTCTAAGGGTTTCGAAGACTTGTCTCAAGTGTTCGAAATGTTCTTGCAATGATCGGCTGTAGATCAGAATATCATCTAAGTATACGACCACAAATTTCCCTAAGAATGGCTTAAGTACCTCATTCATCAAGCGCATGAAAGTGCTCGGCGCATTTGTAAGGCCGAACGGCATGACGGTCCATTCATACAGTCCGTGTTTAGTTTTGAAGGCCGTCTTCCACTCATCTCCTTCTCTCATTCGGATTTGGTGATAACCACTACGTAGGTCTACCTTTGAAAATATCAAGGATCCGTGTAATTCATCCAACATGTCATCAAGTCTTGGAATCGGAAATCGATACTTGATGGTTATATTATTCACGGCTCGACTATCAATACACATCCTCCAAGATCCGTCTTTCTTAGGAACCAGTAATACCGGAACCGCACAAGGACTTAGGCTTTCTCGAACATACCCTCGATCTATTAGTTCTTCGATTTGGTTTTGTAATTCCTTCGTCTCCTCGGGATTACATCTATAGGCAGCTTTGTTAGGGAGCGACACACCTGGTATGAGTTCGATCTGATGTTCATCCCATGAATAGGTGGCAAACCCGACGGTAATTCTTCGGGAAAAACATCCGCAAATTCGTGCAATAAGGCATCCATCCTTTCGTTCCGCACAACCATGTTACCATTCCGTGTCTCCTTCAGAATCAACAAGTACACGCACTCGCCATCCTTAATAGCATGTTCCACCTCCCGTTCGCTAGCAAACATGGCCAGTTTTGGCCTTTCACTCCGACTAGAACTCATAGAGTGAATATCTTGAGGTGACATTGGTTTAAGCACAATCTTCTTGCCCTTATCCCGTAACTCGTACTCATTGCTTCTTCCTCGGTGTAAAACATTCCTATCAAACATCCATGGTCTTCCCAATAGTACATGGCATGCATCCATCGGGAGTACATCGCATAATACGTTGTCTTCATAAGAACCCATGGCTAGTCCAATCCTCATTTGTTTAGTCACCCTTATTTTGCTCCCATCATCAAGCCAATGCAAAGTGTAAGGTTTCGGGTGAGTCGTAGTGGTCAGCCCGAGTTTAGCCACCATCTCGCTGGAAGCGATGTTGGTGCAACTCCCTCCATCAACGATCAAACTACACCATTTATTTCCAACTTGACACTTCGTGTGAAATATTTGATTCCGCTGTTCCGAATCATTCGAAACAGCTTTGGCTTGTAGCGTCCGCAGAACTAAAGTCGTGTCATAGCTTGGAGCATCATAAGTCTCTCATCCACTAGAATCACATTCTACCTCGAACGGTTGCGTAAAATCAGGTAGTGCTTAGATTGGTGCTTCGCACAACTTTGCCTTCAAATTTGCAAACGACTCCTGAGCAGCCCGGCTCCAACTAAACGTTCCTTTCTTCAAACATTCGGTTATTGGGCTTGCAATGGTACTGAAATATCGAATGAATCTTCGATAAAATGAAGCCAGTCCGTGGAACGATCTAACTTCCGTCACTGTAATGGGAACTGGCCAGGACTTAATTGCTTCGATCTTTGCTTGATCGATCGACACTCCATCCTTCGAAACAATATAGCCAAGAAAGACTATACTTTCGACCAAAAATGAGCACTTCTCCTTTTTCCATACAGCTTCTGGTTTCTAAGGGTTTCGAAGACTTGTCTCAAGTGTTCGAAATGTTCTTGCAATGATCGGCTGTAGATCAGAATATCATCTAAGTATACGACCACAAATTTCCCTAAGAATGGCTTAAGCACCTCATTCATCAAGCACATGAAAGTGCTCGGCGTATTTGTAAGGCCGAACGGCATGACGGTCCAATCATACAGTCCGTGTTTAGTTTTGAAGGCCGTCTTCCACTCATCTCATTCTCTCATTCGGATTTGGTGATAACCACTCCGTAGGTCTACCTTTGAAAAGATCATGGATCCGTGTAATTCATCCAATATGTCATCAAGTCTTGGAATCGGAAATCGATACTTGATGGTTATATTATTCACGGCTCGAATGTCAATAAACATCCTCCAAGATCCGTCTTTCTTAGGAACCAGTAATACCGGAACCGCACAAGGACTTAGGCTTTCTCGAACATACCCTCGATCTATTAGTTCTTCGATTTGGTTTTGTAATTCCTTCGTCTCCTCGGGATTACATCTATAGGCAGCTTTGTTAGGGAGCGACACACCCGGTATGAGGTCGATCTGATGTTCAATCCCACGAATAGGTGACAAACCCGACGGTAATTCTTCAGAAAAAACATCCGCAAATTCGTGCAATAAGGGATCCATCCTTTCGTTCCGCACAACCATGTTACCATTCCGTGTCTCCTTCAGAATCAACAAGTACACGCACTCTCCATCCTTAATAGCATGTTCCACCTCCCGTTCGCTAGCAAACATGGCCAGTTTTGGCCTTTCACTCCGACTAGAACTCATAGAGTGAATATCTTGAGGTGACATTGGTTTAAGCACAATCTTCTTGCCCTTATCCCGTAACTCGTACTCATTGCTTCTTCCTCGGTGTAAAACGTCCCTATCAAACATCCATGGTCTTCCCAATAGTACATGGCATGCATCCATCGGGAGTACATCACATAATACGTTGTCTTCATATGAACCCATGGCTAGTCCAATCCTCACTTGTTTAGTCACCCTTATTTTGCTCCCATCATCGAGCCAATGCAAGGTGTAAGGTTTCGGGTGAGCCGTAGTGGTCAGCCCGAGTTTAGTCACCATCTCATTTGGAAGCGGCGTTGGTGCAACTCCTCCATCAACGATCAAACTACACCATTTATTTCAACTTGACACTTCGTGTGAAATATTTGATTCCATTGTTCGAATCATTCGAAAATTGACCTTGTAGCGTCCGCAGAACTAAAGCCGTGTCATAGCTTGGAGCATCGTAAGTCTCGCATTCTTCTCCTTCTTCGTCGTTCATGTCGAAATCAAATACGTCACCCAGTCTTTCTTCCTCAACCAACAACTCGTCTCAGATCGTGACAGCTTCCCTTAGTGTCACCACTCGCTTGTTTGGACAAGCATTTTGATAATGCCCGAATCCTTGACATTTGAAACATCTTACTTTAGCCAAGCTTGTCTCCTTCGGTACGTAGGGTGTTTTAGGAATCGCAACAGGGACCGGAGTCGGTACAGTTGCCTTAGTAGTTGAACTAGAGCCAACACTTGGGTTTCCAAATTTGATTGGAAACTCGGGTTTATACATTTTCATCTTGTTTTGAGCTTCTAACTTCACACATAGCCCACACAATGTATCGAAGTCCTCGTATGGATACAGTTCCACCGAGTTAGCTATGCTTCAGTTCAAGCCACGCAAGAATCGCGACATCTTCTGTTCCTCATTCTCCTCTATTTCTCCCATTAAGGTCAGATTCTCAAACTCCTCAATGTATTCACTGACATTCAACTTTCCCTGCATGAGATCTGCAATCTTTCTGTACAAGGACAACCGGTGTGATGTTGGTACATACCTTTTAGGAAGTTTTCTTTTCAAAGAATCCCACGAACGGATCTTTTCTTTCCCCGCACGAGCTCTTCGTGTTTTCACTCCTTCGTACCAAAGTGAAGCTCCTTTCCCCAGCTTGAGAATTGCATACTTACACCTTTTCTCATCGTCAAGGTCTTTAAACTCGAACATACGATCAATTTTTCGTTCCCATTCCAGGTAAATTTCAGAATCTGTCCCTCCAACGAACTCCGGAAGCTCGTTTACCTTGAATTCTTCGACATGGCGTGAGGGTCGTTCATAGTCACCATGCCTAGGTTTTTTTTTTTTTTTCCTTTTTTTTTAAAAAAGGAAAACGTCCAGAGTCACCATGCCTAGGTTGCCAACGCTGGTCGCGTTGTTCTGGTACGTCACGCAATGCGTCACGAAGTTTTGCCAAGAAATCAGCGTCGTTGAGATCCATATTGCCAAAGATCAAGAACTTGGGCTCCGATGCCACTTATGATACGAATTCTCGCTTGTGATGCGAATTCGCTATCGATACAGCGGAAAGCCTTTTGACGAGCGGAAGCTATTGGCAAGACTGTCGGGAACTGACAACAACAGTTCGCTACAGCAACAATACTGACGAGTAATATGCGCGCGCGATGAAAATGGTAATTCGATACAGCCACAAGGTACGAACTTGGCCAAATGTAAAAGACTTGAAACAGGCCACCTCCAAACAGCGACACTCGAAACAGCACGTTTTGAACGGAAACGAAGTTAAAACAGGAAACAAGTTCGAAAGATCAAACAACACTTGATACGAATTCTCACTTGTGATACGAATTACGTAAGTAATACGTATAAAACACAACGGAAGGTTAACAAGAAACAAAGTATCACTTGAATTTTGCTAAGGGTGGCCGAAAGTTGATGGTGTTCGGCCGTGAGGTAGTGTGATGTACGGAGTTTGGTGTGTTTTATCGAACTAGACCTATAACTCGATAAAAGGTAATCTCTTCCCAAGACCTATTGAGAATTGATCAAGTTAATATCTCGAAACTCGTCGAAACAATAACTAAGGTTTGTCGAACTCGTTTGATACGAATCGGTCAACATCATCAAATACAAAAAAGAAGATTATCCAACCAAGCTTGATTGAGTCGCAGGCATACATAAAATCCTCATGCAAAATACATGGACAAATTACCAATTCTCGCGCGCACGACGACTTCGTAGCAGTTATAGTATTTTGCCCATAACTTTCTCGTCCGAAATCCGATTCAGGTGATTCAAGTGGCCATGGAAAGCTAAGAAAGAGAGCTACAAATCTTATGAAGACCATAGGACCAAATTCGGACTCATTGGATCCCAGAAATGACAAAACCGACAGCATCATATTTGGTCCAAGATCATGAAGATATTTTCTCTTCCCCACCATAATAAAAATCGGCCAAAGCATGCTTGAAAGGGACCCTTGCTTGTCTTCATATCTTTCACAAGATATTGAAGAATCTCCTCATCCCCACCTCCTTTGAATAGGCCAAAAATTTCCTACTTGATGAAGACTTTCATCAAGTCTTTTTTCTACATGACAAATTCACCAAATAAAGTCCAAGACACTTGAAGATACCATATCCAAATCAAGATATCAAACTCCCCACAAATCGGCCGAAAATGACCCCTTGATGAAGACTTTCATCAAGTCTTTTTCTACATGTCAATGTCATCTAGTCCAAGATTGTTATCTTGTCCAAAATCCTTCCCTTCCCCACACATCTCGGCCGAAACATGCTTGATGGAGACTTGTATTTTCGTTTTTCTTGTCTTTGTTATTTCCTTATCTTTTGTATACTACTATATATAGTAGTTCACCCTTGTATTGTTAAGAATCTTGAATCTTGAAAGTAAAAAAACCTTGTATTTCTTTGAAATATACGTTGAACGAGTTCAACAAAACCTTGGTTATTATTTCGACGCGTCTCGAGATTTTAACTTGATCAATTCTCAATAGGTCTTGGGAAGAGATTACTTTTATCGAGTTATAGGTCTAGTTCGATAAAACACATCCAAATCCGTATACACTACTACCTCACGGCCGAAATCCATTTAAGTTCGGCCACCCCTTGTATGTTCGAGTGACACTTTGATAATCGTCAAGACATAATAATCTTCCGTTGTATTTCATACGCATTACGTACGTAATTCGTATCATCTTCTTGTTCGATATTTTTTTATTGTTATATCCGATATTATTCACATACAAAATACATCCGAAAAACTCCATATTCGTAAAAGCCTTCCGCTATCATACACTTACATATACTCCGACCGATACGTATCCACCTCTCCCCGGATAATTCGTATCATCGTTCAACGTATATTTCAAAGGAAATACAAAGTTTATTATGATTCTCGATATTTTACAAGTACAACGGACACTACTATATATAGTAGTTTATAACCGAAAGAAAATACAACAAAACGAAAAAAACGAACTTCCTAGCAACATCATTTCGGCCGAAATCTCCAAGTAGATACCAAGCTATCTTGGTGTTATTAGATGAAAGAGACATGAAGCAACCTTTGGTCTTGATGGTGACATGAAGTAGAATCAAAACATTATTCCTCCTTCATTTCGGCCGAGCATGCTTCAAGGATTTGGTGTAGATGTAAAGATATCTTCCCCCTTGGAATTACATGGATGATAAAGAAATGAGTGACAATGACATGAAGAAGAAAGTCTCCACTCCATCTTCATTTTCGGCCGTTTGTGTACATGGTGGGGAAGGAGAAGATAACTTCATATCTTGTCAAGATATGAAGTCAAGATATGTCCCTTTCAAGCATGATATGGCCGATCCACCATGCTTTCGGACCGATCCCGTCGTCGAATTCTACGTTACTCCGATTCCGATTAACAACGTAACTCCAATCCGTTTAACATTTTCTCCTAAGTATAACGATGCATGGCCATGCGAATTTGCATCATCATGGATGTCGATTTTTATCGGAGTTTCTTCGACTGGAATATTAGATATCGTATCATTCCCTCCGTCTTTGAAAGGAATTGACCTCAATTCCGCAATGCCATCGTCGTCAAGATAAGGTGAGAGATCACCTACGTTGAATGTCGCGTGTACTCCGTATTCGCCCGGAAGTTCGACTTTGTATGCGTTGTCGTTCACCTTTTCCACAATTTTGTACGGACCCTCGGCTCTCGGCATCAATTTGTTCTTCCGCTTGCTTGGGAATCTTTCTTTTCTCAAATGTATCCAAACCAAGTCGCCAACATCAAATAATCTCGCCTTTTTATTTTTGTTCGACTTCCGTTGTATATTTCATTTACTTCTTTAATCCGTTCCGTATCTTTTCATGTAACTTCACCATTGATTTGAGTTTTGCTTGCGTCTTTGTGAACCAACTCGTTGCTCGGTAAGGGAATCAAGTCCAATGGCAAGTGCGGATTTAATCCGTATACCACTTCAAAAGGTGAATGGGCCGTGGCATAACCGGGTGATCGGTTGTATGCGAATTCGATGAGCAAGTTTAACGTCCCAATCTTTCGAGTTTTATTTACCAACCCTCGTAATAATGCTCCCAAGGTTCGATTAGTTACCTCGATGCATCCGTCGGTTTGCGGGTGATGTGAAGTCTTGAATAGGAGTTTAGTACCGACTTTCCTCCATAAAGTATTCGAAGTAACTCGAAATTTGGAATCTCGATCCGACACGATAGTTTTGGAACTCCGTAAACGAACTATTTCCTAAATACAAGTCCGCCACATTGCTTGCATCATCGGTTTTGTGGCACGAGACAAAGTGAGCCATTTTCGAAAAACGGTCGACGACCACCATGATCGAGTCCTTGCCTCGTTGAGTACGAGGTAAAGCCACAATAAAATCCATCGAGACATCCTCCCACGGCCAGAACGGTATCGGCAACGGCATGTATGTACTCGACTTGAACGAACTTTTCATCATGTGACAAGTTACGCATTTGCTCACGATTGTCCGACGTCACCATACATTTTCGGCCAAAAGAAATGTTCTTTTAGCACCTCTGATCTTGGTCGAGCCGAAGTGTCCGGCTAGTCCTCCTCCGTGCGCCTCCCGAACCAGCAATTCCCGAATTGTATGTCTCGGCACACATAATTTATTCCCCTTGAAGAGAAAGCCATCCTGTAAAACAAATTCCTCGTACGGGGCCGTTTTACAACAGTTAAAAATTTTCCCGAAATCCAAATCGTCGTTGTAGTGATTTTTCAAAGTCTCGAATCCCAACAAACGAACATCTAGCATCGACAGTAAGGCATACCGTCTCGATAGTGCATCCGCCACTACATTACTCTTCCCGTCTTTGTATTTGGATGAAAAGTGAAAAGATTGTAAAAATTCCACCCATTTTGCATGTCTCGGGCTTAGCTTACTCTGTCCGTTGATGTATTTCAACGACTCGTGATCCGAATGTAGCACGAAATGTTTCGAACGCAGATAATGACTCCAATGATCGAGTGCTCTTACGATAGCGTAGAACTCCTTGTCATAAGTACAATAATTCACTCGGGCGCCACTTAACTTCTCCGAAAAATAGGCAATGGGACGGCCTCTCTGAATAAGCACTGCCCCGATTCCAACTCCGCTAGCGTCGCATTCTACCTCAAACGGTTGTGAAAAATCGGGCAACGTCAAAATCGGCGCTTCACATAATTTCCCCTTCAAATTTTCAAAAGCCTTTTGGGCCGCCTCGTTCCATGCAAAGGTTCCCTTTTCAGACATTCCGTGATCGGACTGGATATAGTGCTAAAGTCCCGTATGAATCGTCGGTAAAACGAAGCGAGGCCATGAAATGACCGTACCTCCGTGATTGTCTTTGGGGTCGGCCACGACTTGATTGCCGCGATCTTCTCTTGGTCGACCGAAACTCCGTCTTTGGAAACAACATAGCCGAGAAAGACAAGACTCTCGACTAGGAAAGTACACTTCTCCCGTTTTCCATAAAGTTTTTGTTCCCTTAGCGTCTCAAACACGTACCGCAAATGTTCGAGATGTTCTTCTACGGACCGACTGTAGATCAAAATGTCGTCTAAGTACACGACAACAAACTTTCCCAAGAAAGGTTTAAGAACCTCGTTCATCAACCTCATAAAGGTGCTCGGGCGTTGGTGAGGCCGAATGGCATCACAACCCATTCGTAAAGTCCATTCTTCGTTTTAAACGCCGTTTTCCATTCGTCTCCCTCTCGCATGCGGATTTGATGGTACCGCTCCGTAAATCAACTTTGGAAAATATAACCGAGCCATGTAACTGCGTCCGGCATGTCGTCTAGTCTCGGGATGGGAAACCGATACTTGACGGTGATGTTATTCACGGCTCTCTTGTCAATACACATTCGCCATGTTCCGTCTTTTTTTGGTACGAGTAGAAGCGGAACCGCACACGGACTTAAACTTTCTCGGACATATCCGTGATTCATGAGTTCATCAATTTGACGTTGTAGTTCTTTAGTTTCTTCGGGATTACAACGATACGCCGCTTTGTTCGGTAATGGAGCTCCGGTATAAGATCAATCGGTGTTCAATCCAGCGGATAGGTGGTAATCCTACCGCAAGTCTTCGAAATACGTCCGAAAACTCGTGTAATAGTACGTCTATCTCTTCCTCATGTTGCGATTTGGTGGCAAGATTTCGGACCTCTTTGATCATCATCAAATAAACACGTTCGCCATCGTCAATGGCGTGTTCGACTTCTTTCTCGTTTGCAAACATCGTAAGTTTCGGTCCTTCGACTTTTTTCGAACTCATCGTCCGGATAGCTTGGGGTGACATAGGTTTAAGAACAATTTTTTTACCTTTGTCACGTAGCTCATACTCATTACTCCTCCCTCGATGTAGTACGTCCCGGTCAAATAGCCAAGGTCTTCCTAATAACACGTGACATGCGTCCATCGGTAGTACATCGCATGTAATGTCATCGCCATACGAACCCATGGTGAGTCCGACCTTCACTTGTCTTGATACCTTCACTTTGTTCCCATCATCGAGCCAATGGAGTGCATACGGCTTAGGATGGGCCGTGGTGATCAAACCGAGTTTTGAAACCATCTCGCTTGATGCCACGTTTGTACAACTTCCTCCGTCAATGATCAAGCTACACCATTTATCTCCGACACGACACTTCGTGTGGAAGATTTGGTCCCGTTGTTCTTCGTCACTTGGGGCGGCCTTCGTTTGCAACATGCGAAGGACAAGGTTCGTGTCATAGTTCGGGCATCGTATGCCTCGCATTCTTCTTCTTCGTCGGCTTCTAAGTTAAAACGTCTCCAACTCTTTCTTCTTGGCTAGTAATTCCTCTCGGGCGGCTATGGCTTCTCGTAACGTCACAATCCTCCGATTCGGACAAGCACTTTGATAGTGTCCAAATCCTTGACATTTGAAACATCGGACTTTAGATAGGCTCGTCTCTTTTGGTGTGGTAGGGGTTTTGGAATGGTAATGTAACTGGCTTGTGGTGACAGTTTTGGAAACGAGCTAGAACTCGCGCCAAAGTTGGTATTTCCGTATTTAGGTGGGAATTCGGGTTTAGAGAGTTTGGTTTTGTTTTGATTTTCCAACTTTATGCAAAGTCCGCATAAAGTATCGAAGTCAGAATAGGGGTAGAGTTCCACGGAATTAGCAATATTTTTGTTCAAACCTCGTAGGAAACGGGACATGCGCAATTCTTCGCTTTCTTCAAGTTCTCCCATCAAGGACAAGTTTTCAAACTCCTCGATGTACTCCTCGACACTTAGCTTTCCTTGCGTGAGGTCAGAAATTTTTCGGTACAGACTTAGCTTGTGTGTAGCCGGGACATATCTTTTTCGTAGTTTCCTTTTTAGGGAATCCCACGAACGTATCTTCTTTTTTCCGGCACGACTTCTCTGTGTCTTCATTCGCTCAAACCAAAGGGAAGCTCCCTTTCCAAGTTTGAGAATCGCGTACTTGCAACGTACCTCGTCATTGAGATCCTTGAACTCAAACATTCGTTCAATTTTTCTTTCCCACTCCAGATAAACTTCAGGATCGGTGCCGCCTACGAACTCCGGAAGTTCGCTGGTCTTGTATTCATCCGCATGCCGTGGTGCATGCATGGTGTCATGTCCTCGTCGTGCATGGATTCTGGGCTCCGGTAAGCCGCGAAGAACGTCATGTAGTTGTGCTACTTCTTCATCGGTGAATGCCATCTTCTTCAGTGATGTCGAGAACTGTGAGACAAATGTCTCCGATACCACTTATGATACGAATTACGTAAGTAATACGTATAAAACACAACGGAAGGTTAACAAGAAACAAAGTATCACTTGAATTTTGCTAAGGGTGGCCGAAAGTTGATGGTGTTCGGCCGTGAGGTAGTGTGATGTACGGAGTTTGGTGTGTTTTATCGAACTAGACCTATAACTCGATAAAAGGTAATCTCTTCCCAAGACCTATTGAGAATTGATCAAGTTAATATTTCGAAACTCGTCGAAACAATAACTAAGGTTTGTCGAACTCGTTCAACGTATATTTCAAAGGAAATACAAAGTTTATTATGATTCTCGATATTTTACAAGTACAACGGACACTACTATATATAGTAGTTTATAACCGAAAGAAAATACAACAAAACGAAAAAAACGAACTTCCTAGCAACATCATTTCGGCCGAAATCTCCAAGTAGATACCAAGCTATCTTGGTGTTATTAGATGAAAGAGACATGAAGCAACCTTTGGTCTTGATGGTGACATGAAGTAGAATCAAAACATTATTCCTCCTTCATTTCGGCCGAGCATGCTTCAAGGATTTGGTGTAGATGTAAAGATATCTTCCCCCTTGGAATTACATGGATGATAAAGAAATGAGTGACAATGACATGAAGAAGAAAGTCTCCACTCCATCTTCATTTTCGGCCATTTGTGTACATGGTGGGGAAGGAGAAGATAACTTCATATCTTGTCAAGATATGAAGTCAAGATATGTCCCTTTCAAGCATGATATGGCCGATCCACCATGCTTTCGGACCGATCCCGTCGTCGAATTCTACGTTACTCCGATTCCGATTAACAACGTAACTCCAATCCGTTTAACATTTTCTCCTAAGTATAACGATGCATGGCCATGCGAATTTGCATCATCATGGATGTCGATTTTTATCGGAGTTTCTTCGACTGGAATATTAGATATCGTATCAACTTGTGATGCGAATTCGGTATCGATACAGCGGAAGGCTTTTTGAAACGCGGAAGCTATTGGTAAGCGTCGGGGCGATGACAACGGTTGCGTGATATCTGAGACTAGCGGCACGTACTTGCTGCAGGAATGTATGATGGAAACTCGATACAGCAACAAGACAGGGATTTGGTCCAAATGAAAAGACTCGAAACAGGCCACCCCCAAACAGCGACACTCGAAACAGCACGTTTCGAACGGAAGCAAAGTTAAAACAGGAAACACGTTCAAAGGATCGAACAACACTTTATACGAAATATTGAACAAGTATAAAACTGTATCGAAAAATAAACAGAATATCGAAACAAGGTATAAACAGATGTTTTATCAAATTAGACCTATAATTTGATAAAGTGATTTCTCCTCAAGACCTATTGAGAATCAATCAGATTAGTATTCAAAACGCGTCGAATAAAAACCCAGTTTTGATGAAAAGCATTCACCAGGGAAAAACACAAAGTGTTCTTAATTCTTCAACCTTCAATAATTTCCTTCGTTACAACTCTACTGCCACTATTTATAGGCAAAAGTGGCCTGACAAAATAACTTAAACTATTACAAGCTGTTCCTTAAAATACTGAAAGGATAATAAAAGGTTCTTCATGTCACTTGTTGACAAAAGTAAAAGCTGGGTCTTTGCCTCCAAGTTGTTTGTTGACAACCGCTTTTTCCTTCAGCATGTTCCCAAGAATCCTGCTGCCCTTCTTAATAAAATATGTTGAAACTATTTTATTCTCTTACCACTTGGGCCCCCTTCCCCCAAGATTACCTTTTGTTTAAGTTATTCCAATTCCGATTATCAAGGTAACTCCGTGTCTCGTATCTGTTTTCTCGCCCAAGTACGTTGGAGTATGGTCGAGATGTTTTACGTCAATTCTTACTTCGTCTTCTTCGCTTGGAGTAGTTAATCTCGTATCATCCCCTCCCCCTTTAAGAGGAATTGTCCTCAATTCTGCAATCCCGTCATCATCAAGATAAGGAGAAAGATCACCTATGTTGAAAGTAGCATGCACTCCATAGTCGCCCGGAAGTTCTAATTTGTAAGCATTGTCGTTCACCTTCGCAACTATTTTAAATGGCCCCTCGGCTCGTGGCATTAACTTATTCTTACGCTTACTCGGGAATCGTTCCTTCCTCAAATGTAACCAAACTAAATCTCCAACCTCGAATAGTCTCGGCTTTCTTTGCTTGTTCGACTTCCTTTTGTACGCCTCGTTTATTTCCTTGATTCGATCCACTTTGTTCGTAATTTCATCATTGATTTTAGTTTTGACTCCGCATCCTTATGCACCAATTCATCACTTGGTAGTGGAATTAGATCTAGCGGCATGTAAGGATTCAACCCGTAAACTACTTCAAATGGAGAGTGTGCAGTGGCATGAGTAGGAGATCGATTATAAGCAAACTCCGCATGTGCGATTTGAGATCCCAGTCCTTTTGTGTTTTGCTCACCAAGCCTGCATAGCAGCGTCCCCAGTGTTCGATTCGTTACTTCAGTTTGTCCGTCGGTTTGAGGATGATGTGAAGTACTAAACAAAAGCTTGGTTCCCACCTTCCTCCATAATGTGTTCCAAAAGTAGGTTAGAAACTTTGATTCTCGGTCCGAAACAATAGTTTTCGGAACTCCATGTAATCGCACTACCTCTCGGAAATACAGGTCAGCAACATTACTCGCATCATCGGTTTTGTGACAAGGAACAAAATGAGCCATCTTTGAAAAACGATCGACGACCACCATAATCGCATCCTTACCTCGTTGGGTTCGAGGCAAAGCCACAATGAAATCCATTGAGACATCTTCCCACGGCCTCTCCGGAATCGGTAAAGGTGTGTAGACTCTGGTTTGAGCGAACTTTTCGCAACATGGCACGTCACACATTTACCGATTATATTATTAACATCCTTGCATCCTTGGCCAATAAAAATGTTCTTTAAGTACATCCAATGTCTTGGTGAACCAAAGTGGCCGATCCCCCTCCGTGAGCCACCCGAACCGGCGGTTCTCGAATCGTGTGCAGGTAAGCAAAGACGATTCCCCTTAAAAAGAAAGCCCTCCTGTATCGAAAATTCTCCCACCGGGCCAGGTTTGCACAGGGCGAAGGTTTCGCCAAAATCCGCATCACCTTCGTAATACTCCTTTACTGTATCGAACCCTAGCAAACGAACATCAAGAGTGGCGAGTAAGGCATAACGCCTAGACAATGCATCTGCCACAATATTGCTCTTGCCATCCTTATACTTCGATGAAAAGTTAAATGATTATAAGAATTCCACCCACTTCGCATGCCTGGGACTTAACTTCTGTTGCCCGTTAATGTACTTCAAAGATTAATGGTCCGAGTGGATGATAAAATGCCTTGGCCGAAGATAGTGACTCCAATGATCTAGAGCCCTCACAATAGCATAAAACTCCTTGTCGTAGGTACAATAATTCAGACGAGCACCAATGCCCACTCCGGAAAAATAAGCAATAGGTCGCTTTCCCTGAATGAGAACCGCTCCAATGCCCACTCCGCTAGCATCACATTCTACCTCAAACGGTTGCGAAAAATCGGGTAATGCTAAGATTGGTGCTCCGCACAACTTCGCCTTCAACTTTGCAAATGACTCTGGCGACGGCTCCAATTAAACGTGCCCTTCTTCAAACATTCGGTTATTGGGCTTGCAATGATGCAAGTCTCGAATGAATCTTCGGTAAAATGAAGCTAGTCCATGGAACGATCTAACCTCCGTCACTGTAGTGGGAACCGGCCAGGACTTAATTGCTTCGATCTTCGCTTGATCGACCGACACTCCATTCTTTGAAACAATATAGCCAAGAAAGACTATACTTTCGACCAAAAATGAGCACTTCTCCTTTTTTCCATACAACTTCTGGTCTCTAAGGGTTTCGAAGACTTGCCTCAAGTGTTCGAAATGTTCTTGCAGCGATCGGCTGTAGATCAAAATATCATCTAAGTATACAACCACAAATTTCCCTAAAAATGGCTTAAGTACCTCATTCATCAAGCGCATGAAAGTACTTGGTGCATTTGTAAGACCGAACGGCATAACAGTCCATTCATACAGCCCGTGTTTTGTTTTGAAGGCTGTCTTCCACTCATCTCCTTCCCGCATCCGAATTTGGTGATAACCACTTCGTAGATCAACTTTTGAAAAGATCACTGATCCGTAATTCGTCAACATGTCATCAAGCCTCGGAATCGGAAATCGATACTTGATGGTTATATTGTTCACCGCTCATTGTCAATACACATCCTCCGAGATCCGTCTTTCTTGAACCCGATGTCTAGGAACCGCACAAGGACTTAGGCTTTCCCGAACATATCCATGATCCATCAGTTCTTCGATTTGGTTTTGTAATTCCTTTGTCTCCTCGGGATTACATCTATAGGCAGCTTTGTTAGGGAGTGACACACCCGGTATGAGGTCGATCTGATGTTCAATCCCACGAATAGGTGGCAAACCCGACGGTAATTCCTCCGGAAAAACATCCGCAAATTCGTGCAATAAGGCATCCATCCTTTCATTTCGTACAACTATGTTACCATCCCGTGTATCCTTCAAAACCAATAAGTACACGCATTTGCCATCATTAATAGCATGTTCCACCTCCCGTTCGCTAGCAATCATGGCCAGTTTTGGTTTTTCACTCCTACTAGAACTCATAGAGCGAATAGCTCGCGGTGACATTGGTTTAAGCACAATCTTCTTGCCCTTATCCCGTAACTCGTACTCATTGCTTCTTCCTCGGTGTAAAACGTCCCTATAAAACATCCATGGTCTTCCCAACAGTACATGGCATGCATCCATCGGGAGTACATCACATAATACGTTGTCTTCATATGAACCCATGGCTAGTCCAATCCTCACTTGTTTAGTCACCCTTATTTTGCTCCCATCATCGAGCCAATGCAAGGTGTAAGGTTTCGGGTGAGCCGTAGTGGTCAGCCAGTTTAGTCACCATCTCATTTGAAGGCGATGTTGGTGCAACTCCCTCCATCAACGATCAAACTACACCATTTATTTCCAACTTGACACTTCGTGAAATATTTGATTCCATTGTTCGAATCATTGAAATACCTTGGCTTGTAGCGTCCGCAGAACTAAAGCCGTGTCATAGCTTGGAGCATCGTAAGTCTCGCATTCTTCTCCTTCTTCGTCCTTCATGTCGAAATCAAATACGTCACCCAGTCTTTCTTCCTCAACCAACAACTCGTCTCGGATCGTGACAGCTTCCCTTAGTGTCACCACTCACTTGTTTGGACAAGCATTTTGATAATTCCCGAATCCTTGACATTTGAAACATCTTACTTTAGCCAAACTTGTCTCCTTCGGTACGTAGGGTACAGTTGCCTTAGCAGGAATCGTAACAGGAACCGGAGTCGGTACAGTTGCCTTAACAGCTGAACTAGATCCGACGCTTGGGTTTCCAAATTTGACTGGAAACTCGGGTTTGTACAGCTTCATCTTGTTCTGAGCTTCTAACTTCACACATAACCCACATAATGTATCGAAGTCCTCGTATGGATACAGTTCCACCGAGTTAGCTATGCTTCGGTTTAAGCCACGCAAGAATCGCGACATCTTCTGCTCCTCATTCTCCTCTATCTCTCCCATTAAGGTTAGGTTCTCAAACTCCTCAATGTACTCACTGACATTTAACTTTCCTTGCATGAGATCTGTAATCTTCCTGTACAAGGACAACCGGTGTGATGTTGGCACATATCTTTTACGAAGTTTTCTTTTTAACGAATCCCACGAACGGATCTTTTCCTTCCCCGCACGAGCTCTTTGTGTTTTAATTCCTTCGTACCAAAGTGAAGCTCCTTTTCCCAACTTGAGAATTGCATACTTACACCTTTTCTCATCGTCAAGGTCTTTAAATTCGAACATACGATCAATTTTTCGTTCCCATTCCAGGTAAATTTCGGGATCTGTTCCGCCAACGAACTCTGGAAGTTCGTTCACCTTGAACTCTTCGACATGGCGTGAGGGTCGTTCATAGTCACCACGCCTAGGTTGCCAACGGCGGCGTTGTTGCAGTACGTCACGCAATGCGTCACGAAGTTTTGCCAAGAAATCAGCGTCGTTGAGATCCATAATGTCAAAGATCAAGAACTTGGTCTCCGATACCACTGATGATACGAATTCTCACTTGTGATTCGAATTCGGTATCGATACAGTGGAAGGCTTTTTGAAACGCGGAAGCTATTGGTAAGAAAGCGAATCGATAATGTGATTCGCTACATATCTGAGACTAGCGGCACGTACTTGCTGCAGGAATGTATGATGGAAACTCGATACAGCAACAAGACAGGGATTTGGTCCAAATGAAAAGACTCGAAACAGGCCACCCCCAAACAGCGACACTCAAAACAGCACGTTTCGAACGGAAGCAAAGTTAAAACAGGAAACACGTTCAAAGGATCGAATAACACTTTATACGAAATATTGAACAAGTATAAAACTGTATCGAAAAATAAACATAATATCGAAACAAGGTATAAACAGATGTTTTATCAAATTAGACCTATAATTTGATAAAGTGATTTCTCCTCAAGACCTATTGAGAATCAATCACATTAGTATTCGAAACGCGTCGAATAAAAACCAAGTTTTGATGAAAAGCATTCACCAGGGAAAAACACAAAGTGTTCTTAATTCTTCAACCTTCAATAATTTCCTTCATTACAACTCTACTGCCACTATTTATAGGCAAAAGTGGCCTGACAAAATAACTTAAACTATTACAAGTTGTTCCTTAAAATACTGAAAGGATAATAAAAGGTTCTTCATGTCACTTGTTGACAAAAGTAAAAGTTGGGTCTTTGCCTCCAAGTTGTTTGTTGACAGCCGCTTTTTCCTTCAGCATGTTGCCAAGAATCCTGCTGCCCTTCTTAATAAAATATGTTGAAACTATTTTATTCTCTTACCACTTGGGCCCCCTTCCCCCAAGATTACCTTTTGTTTAAGTTATTCCAATTCCGATTATCAAGGTAACTCCGTGTCTCGTATCTGTTTTCTCGCCCAAGTACGTTGGAGTATGGTCGAGATGTTTTACGTCAATTCTTACTTCGTCTTCTTCGCTTGGAGTAGTTAATCTCGTATCAACACTTTATGCGAAATATCGGGCAAGTATAAAACTGTATCGAAAAACAAACAGAATATCAAAACAGTACAGAAACAGTGGTTTTATCGAATTAGACCTATAATTCGATAAAGTGATTTCTCCTCAAGACCTATTGAGAATCAATCAGATTATGATTCAAAAACGCGTCGAATAATAATCAAAGTTTTGATGAAAAGCATTCACCAGAGAAAACACAAAGTGTATTCTTAATTCTTCAACATTCAATAATCTTTCCTTACAACTTTACTGCCACTATTTATAGGCAAAACAGTCTGACAAGATAAATTAAACTAATACAAACTGAGCTTAAAATAAGAAAAGATAATAAAAAGGTTCCTCATGTCACTTGTTGACAAAAGTAAAAGCTGGGTCTTTGTCTCCAAGTTGCTTGCTGACAGCCGCCTTTTGCCAAGATTCCTGCTGCTTTTGTAAAAGAATGCTGAACATTCTTTTATTGTTTAGTTGCCACTTGAACCTCTTCCCCTCCCCAAGATGCAAGTTGTCTTTTGTTTAAGTTATTCCAATTCCGACTATCAAGGTAACTCCGTGCCTCGTATCTGTTTTCTCGCCCAAGTACGTTGGAGTATGGTCGAGGTGTTTTACGTCAATTCTTACTTCGTCTTCTACGCTTGGAGTGGTCGGTTTCGTATCACTCTCATTTCTGCCACTTATACTCAAAGCAATGCTGCCATAAACCGTAATCCCATTCCTTCCACATGCCTTTCAAAAACTTTTGAGGGTAGGCCTTTTGTGAAAGGATCAGCAAGATTATCTTCCGATGCAACCCTGGCTACAACTACGTCTCCTTCCTTTACGAAGTGTCGTATGATGTGGTACTTGCGGTTGATATGTTTACTTGCCTGGTGGGCTCGTGGTTCCCTCGAATTTGCGACTGCACCAGTATTATCACAATAAAGTGTAATACCCTCTGGCAAATCGAGAATTACATCGTCCTGCAAGAAGTACTTGAGCCATACTGCCACCTTGGCTGCCTCAGAGGCTGCCACGTACTCGGCTTCCACGGTAGAGTCCGAGATGCATTTCTACTTCACACTCATCCAACTAATGGCTCCACCTCCCAGGCTAAACACATAACCCGAAGTAGACTTAGACTTTTCTTTGTCCGATGAAAAATCTGAGTCAGTGTAACCCACCGGAAACAGGTCGTCTGATTGATATACAAGCATGTACTCCCTAGTCCTTCTCAGGTACTCGAGTATGTGCTTGACAGCAATCTAGTGTCCTGGTCCTGGGTTTGACTGATATCTAGCAGCCATGCCCACGGCATGACAGATATCTGGTCTAGTGCAAAGCATAGCATACATGAGACTTCGCACAGCGGATGCATAAGGGACCATCTTCATGTCATCTATCTCTTTTTGTGTCTTAGGACACATGTTCTTAGATAGTTGAATTCCATGCCTGTAAGGTAGAAAACCTTTCTTGGAATTCTCCATGCTAAACCGCTTCAGCACTGTATCGATATAGGATGCCTGGGATAAGCACAACATCCTTTTCTTCCGATCACGAAAGATCCTGATTCCAAGGACGTGTCCTGCTTCTCCTAGATCCTTCATATCGAACAGCTCAGATAGCCATACCCGTACGTCCGACAATTCCTTCACGTTGTTTCCAATCAGAAGGATATCGTCTACATACAGTACAAGAAACACCAACACATTTCCATCGCATTTCTTATACACACAACTCTCACTCGGACATTGGACGAATCCATATGACTGGACAACTTCGTCAAAACGAGTGTTCCAAGATCTAGATGCTTGATTAAGTCCATAAATGGATTTCTTAAGTTTGCACACCAAGTGCTCTTCTCCTTCAGCAATGAATCTCTCTGCTTGGCGCATATAGATTTTCTTGTCTAGACTCCCATTCAAGAATGCAGTCTTGACATCCATCTGCCAAATCTCCAGATCCAAATGCGCAGCTATAGCTAAAAGAATTGATACGAAATTGAGTAGTCCGAATAAAGAAAACGAAGCAAGGATCGACGTAATTGGCCTTACAACGCATCATGCACGTACGACGACATTTTTAGGCGAGAAAACGGACACAAGACGTAAAAGGACCAAGTTGCCGAGCTCGACCGTGTCCAACCTGCCGGAAATATCACCACCTGCCGGAAAATGCCGAGCACTACCGACCGAACTCGGCCGTGTCATCCGACACGGCCGTCTTGCAGATGTACCGGATAAGCCAAACCGACTGCCCACAGGACTCGACCGTGTCCCGAGACACGACCGAGTCGAACTCTTCCGGATAAGCCAAACTGACTACCCAGGCGCCCGACCGTGTTCCAGGACACGGTCGAGTCAATGCCGAACGTCCTTGTCGCGCCGCGCGGTCGAGTCACTATCGGACGTCCTTGGCGCGCCGCGACCGTGTCAAGTGGACACGGTCGAGTCCTGTCGAATGTCCTTATCGCACCGCGCCCGTGCCGAGCATCCCTGTCGCGCTGCGGCCGTGTCAAGCGACACGGCCCGTGTCCTGCCGGCAGTTTGCTCCTTTTTATAGTTTCTTTTTTGTGTGTTTGTCTTTTCTTTGTTTTTTACTCATTTTAGGGATTGTGTTTTCCCTAAAATTATGATTGTTGTTCCTTTTGTATTTTATTATTGATTTGTTTTGATTATATAAAGATTTTATAAATCTTTGAATTGTTCTTTTATTATGGGAAGACTTGAAGTCTCCTATATATAGTCTTGTGTAAGCATTGTAATAAGACATTGTATGTTGAGAAATAAGAATACACTTTGTGTTTTTCTTGGTGAATGCCTTTCATCGAAACTTAATTTTTATTCGACGCATTTTCGAGTATTAATCCGATTAATTCTCAATAGGTGATACGAATTATCCGGGAGAAGCGGATACGTATCGGTCGGAGTGATTGTAGGAATATTGTAGCGGAAGGCTTTTATACGAGTTGATACGAATTACGTACGTAATGCGTATGAAATACAACGGAAGATTATTATGTCTTGATAAGTATCAAAGTATCACTCAAAATTTACTAAGGGTGGCCGAATTTTAATGGATTTCGGCCGTGAAGTAGTATGGGATACGGATTTGGATGTGTTTTATCGAACTAGACCTATAACTCGATAAAAGTAATCTCTCCTCAAGACCTATTGAGAATTGATCAAGTTAAAATCTCGAGACGCGTCGAAACAATAACTAAAGTTTTGTTGAACTCGTTCAACGTATATTTCAAAGAAATACAAGGTTTATTAAACTTCAAGCTTATTTACAAATGTTACAAGTACTACTATATATAGTAGTTTCCAATAAGAAAATACAACAAAGCGAGAAATGAAACTTCCTAGTAACATCCCAATCGGCGAAATACTTGGTGAAAATCTTCCTCAAATCTCATGCTTTGGATCGATTTTGTGGGGAAGGAGAAATATGGTGAATCTTGGTTTTATTAGGTGATGGTGACATGAAGAGATACTTGATGAAAGTCTTCACAAATTGTCCTTTCTTGCAAGCTTCAAATCGGCCGAATATACCAAGTGATTAGGAGGATTTTGTGTAGATATGATATCAACCTCTTTGGAGTTATGTAGGTGATTATGACTTGAGGGAAAATGACATGAAGGATGAAAGTCTTCTACACTTACATATGTATGGGACGTGAGGTATCATGGTGGGAAGGTGATATGATATCAAGTCTTTTTGGAATTATCATGGTGATTAGGACATGAAGGATAATGACATGAAGGAGACATTTGATGAAAGTCTTCATCAAATCTTTATGCTAGGGCCGATTTTTATTATGGTGGGGAAGAGAAAATATCTTCATGCATCTTGACAAATCATGAGTCCCTTTCAAGCATGATATGGCCGAATTTCATGCTTTCGGACCGATTCCGTCGTCGAGTTTTATGTTACTCCGATTCCGATTAACAACGTAACTCCAATCTGCGTATTCTTTTCTCCCAAGTATAATGATGCATGACCATGCGAATTTGTATCGTCGTGGATGTCGATTGTTATTGGAGCTTCTTCGATTTAGATATCGTATCAAGTATTGAAACTAGAAGAGACAAAAATCTTCATGATCTTGGACCAAATATGATGCTGTCGGTTTTATCATTTCTGGGATCCAATGAGTCCGAATTTGGTTCTATGGTCTCATAATATTTGTAGCTCTCTTTCTTAGCTTTCCATGGCCACTTGAATCACCTGAATCGGATTTCGGACGAGAAAGTTATGGACAAAATACTAAAACTGCTACGAAGTCGTCGTGCGCGCGAGAATTGGTAATTTGTCCATGTATTTTGCATGAGGATTTTATGTATGCCTGCGACTCAACCAAGCTTGGTCGGATAATCTTCTTTTTTGTATTTGATGATGTTGACCGATAAGTATCATACCCTCTCTCTTTAAAGGGAATTGTCCTCAATTCCGAACTCCCTTCGTCACCAAGATAATTGACTAAAGCCTCTAAGTATTTGATCTCGAAGATGTCCGCAGTACGTACATGACCCAAAATCTTGAGACGATAGGTAGTGGGACCCCTTCGAGAATCACCAACAAAATAACTATCATTATTAATAAAATAATAATATTTACTCCGCCAAGTAATACCGATATCATGACATGAGTGGATATACGAAATGGGGCCTTACGGTTAACTCCACATCGGGTTCCTCCTCCGAGTGGAAACACCGATTTCTCGGGTTCATCATCAAAATGGAAAACACGAATTTATTACGGTGGGAACCATAGGATTTATTACGGATTCCTCTTCATCAATTGGTTCCTCATCAAATCTTTGGCGGTCCGTCATAATCTAACCAACACTCCGTTTCGGTATTCTTTGGGCTCCTCCAATAATGTCTCATCAAAAATTAATCCACTAGGCTCGTTTCGTACCGCAACAAAGTCATACGACCCACTTTGCTCGATAGGCGACTCGACTCAACAATCGTCTTCTTTGTCATCAAAAATGCCGCAGAGATTGTCATATCAAAGTAAATCGGTGACAAAGAGTTCATTTTCAATATTAGCCGTTTGAGAAAGCATAAGGCCGTGATCTTGTTTCGCGTTACTAAAATAATTTGGTCCGTTTTGGTCAATTTGGCCAACACAACCAAGCGCCCATGATCAAAGTAGCAAGATCTAGGTTCGTCGACTAGGAGACATGGCTCAACTCATCTTCTTCGTTGAATTGCTCCGTTGAAAACTCGTCTCGTCTACTTCATTGAAAATGGTGGTAGGGACATCGTCTTCGTCAAAAAAACTTATTTGGAAATTCTTCGTTGAAAAAAATCTTTGATCAAAGGTTGGCGGCGGGCGTCGAAGGATTGGTGGTGGGGAAACAACGACTGGTGGTAAGATGTGGCTTTGAACCTTCGCTTGAAATATTTTTGAATTTTTGCCAATCTGTAATTTTAGGCTTACGTTGTTGTGAACGGGACTGTTTCAATTTTGCCACCAGAAGCGGCGCTACCACGGAGGCGCTTTGTCACCAAATAAACGCGGCGGTTGATCGGGCGGCCTTGAAGTCTGCATGCTCCTCACAAGCATGGAGCCAATCTATGCACGCATCTGGATTACTATCTCAGTGAAATTAGGTATCTTTGCGGAATTTGGCCAAGAAATCAATATCGTTGGCATCGTCTGCGTCTTTCTTGCATACGTTGCTCGGTAAGCCGTTTAGTGCGTCACGGAGTTTCATCAAGAAATCGAGCTCGGAGAAATCCATAACAAGAATCAAGAGATAGTTCTTGACAAGAAATCGGACAGAAAATTTTCCAAGAAATCCGTGAAGAATGAACCAAGAAGATGATCAAAGAATCTGATCTCCACCGCTCGATTGTAGTTCAAGAAGTTGGCTTACCTTTGTCAAAATTTCGTAATGATCCAACGTTCGAATCCACGGGAAACTTTGTTTTCTTCCGACTGCTCTAATCTCAACAAAAAAAATTCGTTGAATAAATCGCCCAAGGAGATGACCTTGGGCTCCGATACCACTTATGATACGAATTATCCGGGAGAAGCGGATACGTATCGGTCGGAGTGATTGTAGGAATATTGTAGCGGAAGGCTTTTATACGAGTTGATACGAATTACGTACGTAATGCGTATGAAATACAACGGAAGATTATTATGTCTTGATAAGTATCAAAGTATCACTCAAAATTTACTAAGGGTGGCTGAATTTTAATGGATTTCGGCCGTGAAGTAGTATGGGATACGGATTTGGATGTGTTTTATCGAACTAGACCTATAACTCGATAAAAGTAATCTCTCCTCAAGACCTATTGATAATTGATCAAGTTAAAATCTCGAGACGCGTCGAAACAATAACTAAAGTTTTGTTGAACTCGTTCAACGTATATTTCAAAGAAATACAAGGTTTATTAAACTTCAAGCTTATTTACAAATGTTACAAGTACTACTATATATAGTAGTTTCCAACCGTAAGAAAATACAACAAAACGAGAAATGAAACTTCCTAGTAACATCCCAATCGGCGAAATACTTGGTGAAAATCTTCCTCAAATCTCATGCTTTGGATCGATTTTGTGGGGAAGGAGAAATATGGTGAATCTTGGTTTTATTAGGTGATGGTGACATGAAGAGATACTTGATGAAAGTTTTTACAAATTGTCCTTTCTTGCAAGCTTCAAATCGGCCGAATATACCAAGTGATTAGGAGAATTTTGTGTAGATATGATATCAACCTCTTTGGAGTTATGTAGGTGATTATGACTTGAGGGAAAATGACATGAAGGATGAAAGTCTTCTACACTTACATATGTATGGGACGTGAGGTATCATGGTGGGAAGGTGATATGATATCAAGTCTTTTTGGAATTATCATGGTGATTAGGGCATGAAGGATAATGACATGAAGGAGACATTTGATGAAAGTCTTCATCAAATCTTTATGCTAGGGCCGATTTTTATTATGGTGGGGAAGAGAAAATATCTTCATGCATCTTGACAAATCATGAGTCCCTTTCAAGCATGATATGGCGAATTTCATGCTTTGGACCGATTGTCGTCGAGTTTTATGTTACTCGGTTAGATTAACAACGTAACTCCAATCTGCGTATTCTTTTCTCCCAAGTATAATGATGCATGACCATGCGAATTTGTATCGTCGTGGATGTCGATTTTTATTGGAGCTTCTTGATTTAGATATCGTATCAAGTATTGAAACTAGAAGAGACAAAAATCTTCATGATCTTGGACCAAATATGATGCTGTCGGTTTTATCATTTCTGGGATCCAATGAGTCCGAATTTGGTCCTATGGTCTCATAAGATTTGTAGCTCTCTTTCTTAGCTTTCCATGGCCACTTGAATCACACAGATCGGATTTCGGACGAGAAAGTTATGGACAAAATACTAAAAGTGCTACGAAGTAAATCGTGCGCGCGAGAATTGGTAATTTGTCCATGTATTTTGCATGAGGATTTTATGTATGCTGCTGACTCAACCAAGCTTGGTCGGATAATCTTCTTTTTGTATTTGATGATGTTGGACCGATTCGTATCATACCCTCTCTCTTTAAAGGAATTGTCCTCAATTAGAACTCCCTTAAATCACCAAGATAATTGACTAAAGCCTCTAAGTATTTGATCTCGAAGATGTCCGCGATACGTACATGACCCAAAATCTTGAGACGATAGGTAGTGGGGCCCCTTCGAGAATCACCAACAAAATAACTATCATTATTAATAAAATAATAATATTTACTCACGAGTATCTGATATCATGACATGAGTGGATATACGAAATGGGGCCTTGCAGTTAACTCCACATCGGGTTCCTCCTCCAGTGGAAACACGATTTCTCGGGTTCATCATCAAAAATGGAAAACACGAATTTATTACGGTGGGAACCATAGGATTTATTACGGATTCCTCTTCATCAATTGGTTCCTCATCAAATCTTTGGCGGTCCGTCATAATCTAACCAACACTCCGTTTCAATATTCTTTGGGCTCCTCCAATAATGTCTCATCAAAAATTAATCCACTAGGCTCGTTTCGTACGCAACAAAGTCATACGACCCACTTTGCTCAGATAGATGGCTCGACTCAACAATCGTCTTCTTTGTCATCAAAAATGCCGCAGGAGATTACGTCATATCAAAGTCGTCGGTGACAAAGAGTTCATTTTCAATATTAGCCGTTTGAGAAAGCATAAGGCCGTGATCTTGTTTCGCGTTACTAAAATAATTTGGTCCGTTTTGGTCAATTTGGCCAACACAACCAAGTAGCCCATGATCAAAGTAGCAAGATCTAGGTTCGTCGACTAGGGAGACATGGCTCAACTCATCTTCTTTGTTGAATTGCTCGTTGAAAACTCTGTCTCGTCTACTTCATTGAAAATGGTGGTAGGGACATCGTCTTCGTCAAAAAAACTTATTTGGAAATTCTTCGTTGAAAAAAATCTTTGATCAAAGGTTGGCGGCGGGCGTCGAAGGATTGGTGGTGGGAAACAACGAGTGGTAAGATGTGGCTTTGAACCTTCGCTTGAAATATTTTTGAATTTTTGCCAATCTGTAATTTTAGGCTTACGTTGTTGTGAGCAGGGATTTCAATTTTGCCACCGAGCGGCGCTACCACGGAGCGCTTTGTCACCAGTAAAGCTTGGCGGTTGATCGGGCGACCTTGAAGTCTGCATGCTCCTCACAAGCATGGAGCCAATCTATGCACGCATCTGGATTACTATCTCGTGAAATTAGGTATCTTTGCGGAATTTGGCCAAGAAATCAATATCGTTGGCATCGTCTCTGCGTCTTTCTTGCATCGTTGCTCGGTAAGCCGTTTAGTGCGTCACGGAGTTTCATCAAGAAATCGAGCTCGGAGAAATCCATAACAAGAATCAAGAGATAGTTCTTGACAAGAAATCGGACAGAAAATTTTCCAAGAAATCCGTGAAGAATGAACCAAGAAGATGATCAAAGAATCGATCTCCACCGTTAATTGTAGTTCAAGAAGTTGGCTTACCTTTGTCAAAATTTCGTAATGATCAACGTTGAATCCACGGAAACTTTGTTTTCTTCCGCTCTAATCTCAACAAAAAAATTCGTTGAATAAATCGCCCAAGGAGATGACCTTGGGCTCGATACCACTTATGATACGAATTATCCGGGAGAAGCGGATACGTATCGGTCGGAGTGATTGTAGGAATATTGTAGCGGAAGGCTTTTATACGAGTTGATACAATTACGTCGTAATGCGTATGAAATACTGACGGAAGATTATTATGTCTTGATAAGTATCAAAGTATCACTCAAAATTTACTAATGGTGGCTGAATTTTAATGGATTTCGGCCGTGAAGTAGTATGGGATACGGATTTGGATGTGTTTTATCGAACTAGACCTATAACTCGATAAAAGTAATCTCTCCTCAAGACCTATTGATAATTGATCAAGTTAAAATCTCGAGACGCGTCGAAACAATAACTAAAGTTTTGTTGAACTCGTTCAACGTATATTTCAAAGAAATACAAGGTTTATTAAACTTCAAGCTTATTTACAAATGTTACAAGTACTACATATATAGTAGTTTCCAACCGTAAGAAAATACAACAAAAGCGAGAAATGAAACTTCCTAGTAACATCCCGATCGGCGAAATACTTGGTGAAAATCTTCCTCAAATCTCATGCTTTGGATCGATTTTGTGGGGAAGGGAAATATGTTGAATCTTGGTTTTATTAGGTTATGGTGACATGAAGAGATACTTGATGATAGTTTTCACAAATTGTCCTTTCTTGCAAGCTTCAAATCGGCCGAATATACCAAGTGATTAGGAGGATTTTGTGTAGATATGATATCAACCTCTTTGGAGTTATGTAGGTGATTATGACTTGAGGAAAATGACATGAAGGATGAAAGTCTTCTACACTTACATATGTATGGGACGTGAGGTATCATGGTGGGAAGGTGATATGATATCAAGTCTTTTTGGAATTATCGTGGTGATTAGGACATGAAGGATAATGACATGAAGGAGACATTTGATGAAAGTCTTCATCAAATCTTTATGCTAGGGCGATTTTTATTATGGTGGGAAGAGAAAATATCTTCATGCATCTTGACAAATCATGAGTCCCTTTCAAGCATGATATGGCGAATTTCATGCTTTCGGACCGATTCCGTCGTCGAGTTTTATGTTACTCCGGTTAGATTAACAACGTAACTCCAATCTGCGTATTCTTTTCTCCCAAGTATAATGATGCATGACCATGCGAATTTGTATCGTCGTGGATGTCGATTTTTATTGGAGCTTCTTCGATTTAGATATCGTATCAAGTATTGAAACTAGAAGAGACAAAAATCTTCATGATCTTGGACCAAATATGATCTTTGTCGGTTTTATCATTTCGGGATCCAATGAGTCCGAATTTGGTCCTATGGTCTCATAAGATTTGTAGCTCTCTTTCTTAGCTTTCCATGGCCACTTGAATCACTGAATCGGATTTCGGACGAGAAAGTTATGGACAAAATACTAAAAGTGCTACGAAGTCGTCGTGCGCGCGAGAATTAGTAATTTGTCCATGTATTTTGCATGAGGATTTTATGTATGCTGACTCAACCAAGCTTGGTCGGATAATCTTCTTTTTGTATTTGATGATGTTGACCGATTCGTATCATACCCTCTCTCTTTAAAGGGAATTGTCCTCAATTAGAACTCCTCGTCACCAAGATAATTGACTAAAGCCTCTAAGTATTTGATCTCGAAGATGTCCATGATACGTACATGACCCAAAATCTTGAGGCGATAGGTAGTGGGGCCTTCGAGAATCACCAACAAAATAACTATCATTATTAATAAAATAATAATATTTACTCATGGTAATACCGATATCATGACATGAGTGGATATACGAAATGGGGCCTTGCAGTTAACTCCACATGGGTTCCTCCTCGAGTGGAAACACGATTTCTCGGGTTCATCATCAAAAATGGAAAACACAGAATTTATTACGGTGGGAACCATAGGATTTATTACGGATTCCTCTTCATCAATTGGTTCCTCATCAAATCTTTGGCGGTCGTCATAATCTAACCAACACTCCGTTTCAATATTCTTTGGCTCCTCCGATAATGTCTCATCAAAAATTAATCCACTAGGCTCGTTTCGTACCGCAACAAAGTCATACGACCCACTTTGCTCAGATAGGCGGCTCGACTCAACAATGCGTCTTCTTTGTCATCAAAAATGCGCGGGAGATTGTCATATCAAAGTAAATCGGTGACAAAGAGTTCATTTTCAATATTAGCCGTTTGAGAAAGCATAAGGCCGTGATCTTGTTTCGCGTTACTAAAATAATTTGGTCCGTTTTGGTCGATTTGGCCAACACAACCAAGCGGCCCATGATCAAAGTAGCAAGATCTAGGTTCGTCGACTAGGAGACATGGCTCAACTCATCTTCTTCGTTGAATTGCTCCGTTGAAAACTCTGTCTCGTCTACTTCATTGAAAATGGTGGTAGGGACATCGTCTTCGTCAAAAAAACTTTGGAAATTCTTCGTTGAAAAAAAAATCTTTGATCAAAGGTTGGCGGCGGGCGTCGAAGGATTAGTGGTGGGGAAACAACGTGGTGGTAAGATGTGGCTTTGAACCTTCGCTTGAAATATTTTTGAATTTTTGCCAATCTGTAATTTTAGGCTTACGTTGTTGTGAGCAGGGCTGTTTCAATTTTGCCACCTGAAGCGGCGCTACCACGGAGCGCTTTGTCACCAATGGCTCGGCGGTTGATCGGGCAGCCTTGAAGTCGCATGCTCCTCACAAGCATGGAGCCAATCTATACTGCCTTATCTGGATTACTATCTCGTGAAATTAGGTATCTTTGCGAATTTGGCGAAATCAATATCGTTGGCATCGTCTCTGCGTCTTTCTTGCATACGTTGCTCGGTAAGCCGTTTAGTGCGTCACGGAGTTTCATCAGAAATCGAGCTCGGAGAAATCCATAACAAGAATCAAGAGATAGTTCTTGACAAGAAATCGGATGAGAAAATTTTCCAAGAAATCCGTGAAGAATGAACCAAGAAGATGATCAAAGAATCAGTCTCCATAGTTGTTGTAGTTCAAGAAGTTGGCTTACCTTTGTCAAAATTTGTAATGATCAACGTTGAATCCACGGAAACTTTGTTTTCTTCATTGCTCTAATCTCAACAAAAAAATTCGTTGAATAAATCGCCCAAGGAGATGACCTTGGGCTCGATACCACTTATGATACGAATTATCCGGGAGAAGCGGATACGTATCGGTCGGAGTGATTGTAGGAATATTGTAGCGGAAGGCTTTTATACGAGTTGATACGAATTACGTGCGTAATGCGTATGAAATACAACGGAAGATTATTATGTCTTGATAAGTATCAAAGTATCACTCAAAATTTACTAAGGGTGGCGAATTTTAATGGATTTGGTAGTGAAGTAGTATGGGATACGGATTTGGATGTGTTTTATCGAACTAGACCTATAACTCGATAAAAGTAATCTCTCCTCAAGACCTATTGATAATTGATCAAGTTAAAATCTCGAGACGCGTCGAAACAATAACTAAAGTTTTGTTGAACTCGTTCAACGTATATTTCAAAGAAATACAAGGTTTATTAAACTTCAAGCTTATTTACAAATGTTACAAGTACTACTATATATAGTAGTTTCCAACCGTAAGAAAATACAACAAATCGAGAAATGAAACTTCCTAGTAACATCCCGATCGGCGAAATACTTGGTGAAAATCTTCCTCAAATCTCATGCTTTGGATCGATTTTGTGGGGAAGGAGAAATATGGTGAATCTTGGTTTTATTAGGTGATGGTGACATGAAGAGATACTTGATGAAAGTTTTCACAAATTGTCCTTTCTTGCAAGCTTCAAATCGGCCGAATATACCAAGTGATTAGGAGGATTTTGTGTAGATATGATATCAACCTCTTTGGAGTTATGTAGGTGATTATGACTTGAGGAAAATGACATGAAGGATGAAAGTCTTCTACACTTACATATGTATGGGACGTGAGGTATCATGGTGGGAAGGTGATATGATATCAAGTCTTTTGGAATTATCATGGTGATTAGGACATGAAGGATAATGACATGAAGGAGACATTTGATGAAAGTCTTCATCAAATCTTTATGCTAGGGCGATTTTATTATGGTGGGGAAGAAAATATCTTCATGCATCTTGACAAATCATGAGTCCCTTTCAAGCATGATATGGCGAATTTCATGCTTTCGGACGATTCCGTCGTCGAGTTTTATGTTACTCGGTTAGATTAACAACGTAACTCAATCTGCGTATTCTTTTCTCCCAAGTATAATGATGCATGACCATGCGAATTTGTATCGTCGTGGATGTCGATTTTTATTGGAGCTTCTTGATTTAGATATCGTATCAAGTATTGAAACTAGAAGAGACAAAAATCTTCATGATCTTGGACCAAATATGATGCTGTCGGTTTTATCATTTCTGGGATCAATGAGTCCGAATTTGGTCCTATGGTCTCATAAGATTTGTAGCTCTCTTTCTTAGCTTTCCATGGCCACTTGAATCACACGAATCGGATTTCGGACGAGAAAGTTATGGACAAAATACTAAAAGTGCTACGAAGTCGTCGTGCGCGCGAGAATTGGTAATTTGTCCATGTATTTTGCATGAGGATTTTATGTATGCTGCGACTCAACCAAGCTTGGTCGGATAATCTTCTTTTTGTATTTGATGATGTTGGCCGATTCGTATCATACCTCTCTCTTTAAAGGGAATTGTCCTCAATTCCGAACTCCTTCGTCACCAAGATAATTGACTAAAGCCTCTAAGTATTTGATCTCGAAGATGTCCATGATCGTACATGACCCAAAATCTTGAGACGATAGGTAGTGGGGCCTTCGAGAATCACCAACAAAATAACTATCATTATTAATAAAATAATAATATTTACTCGCAGTAATAGATATCATGACATGAGTGGATATACGAAATGGGGCCTTGCAGTTAACTCCACATCGGGTTCCTCCTCGAGTGGAAACTTGATTTCTCGGGTTCATCATCAAAATGGAAAACACGAATTTATTACGGTGGGAACCATAGGATTTATTACGGATTCCTCTTCATCAATTGGTTCCTCATCAAATCTTTGGCGGTCGTCATAATCTAACCAACACTCCGTTTCAATATTCTTTGGGCTCCTCCAGTAATGTCTCATCAAAAATTAATCCACTAGGCTCGTTTCGTACCGCAACAAAGTCATCGACCCACTTTGCTCGATAGAGCGGCTCGACTCAACAATCGTCTTCTTTGTCATCAAAAATGCGCGAGAGATTACATCATATCAAAGTAAATCGGTGACAAAGAGTTCATTTTCAATATTAGCCGTTTGAGAAAGCATAAGGCCGTGATCTTGTTTGGCGTTACTAAAATAATTTGGTCGTTTTGGTCAATTTGGCCAACACAACCAGCAGCCCATGATCAAAGTAGCAAGATCTAGGTTCGTCGACTAGGAGACATGGCTCAACTCATCTTCTTCGTTGAATTGCTCGTTGAAAACTCTGTCTCGTCTACTTCATTGAAAATGGTGGTAGGGACATCGTCTTCGTCAAAAAAAACTTATTTGGAAATTCTTCGTTGAAAAAAATCTTTGATCAAAGGTTGGCGGCGGGCGTCGAAGGATTGGTGGTGGAAACAACGGTTGGTGGTAAGATGTGGCTTTGAACCTTCGCTTGAAATATTTTTGAATTTTGCCAATCTGTAATTTTAGGCTTACGTTGTTGTGAGCAGAATTGTTTCAATTTTGCCACCCAGACGGCGCTACCACGGAGCGCTTTGTCACCCGGCTCTGGCCGGTTGATCAGGCTGACCTTGAAGTCTGCATGCTCCTCACAAGCATGGAGCCAATCTATCTGCCATCTGATTACTATCTCGTGAAATTAGGTATCTTTGCGGAATTTGGCCAAGAAATCAATATCGTTGGCATCGTCTCTGCGTCTTTCTTGCATCGTTGCTCGGTAAGCCGTTTAGTGCGTCACGGAGTTTCATCAGAAATCGAGCTCGGAGAAATCCATAACAAGAATCAAGAGATAGTTCTTGACAAGAAATCGGACAGAAAATTTTCCAAGAAATCCGTGAAGAATGAACCAAGAAGATGATCAAAGAATCAGTCTCCACCGTTCGGTGTAGTTCAAGAAGTTGGCTTACCTTTGTCAAAATTTCGTAATGATCCAGCGTTCGAATCCACGGGAAACTTTGTTTTCTTAGTGCTCTAATCTCAACAAAAAAATTCGTTGAATAAATCGCCCAAGGAGATGACCTTGGGCTCGATATCACTTATGATCACAATTATCCGGAGAAGCGGATACGTATCGGTCGGAGTGATTGTAGGAATATTGTAGCGGAAGGCTTTTATACGAGTTGATACAATTACGTGCGTAATGCGTATGAAATACAACGGAAGATTATTATGTCTTGATAAGTATCAAAGTATCACTCAAAATTTACTAAGGGTGGCTGAATTTTAATGGATTTGGCCGTGAAGTAGTATGGGATACAGTTTGGATGTGTTTTATCGAATTAGACCTATAACTCGATAAAAGTAATCTCTCCTCAAGACCTATTGATAATTGATCAAGTTAAAATCTCGAGACGCGTCGAAACAATAACTAAAGTTTTGTTGAACTCGTTCAACGTATATTTCAAAGAAATACAAGGTTTATTAAACTTCAAGCTTATTTACAAATGTTACAAGTACTACTATATATAGTAGTTTCCAACCGTAAGAAAATACAACAAAGCGAGAAATGAAACTTCCTAGTAACATCCCGATCGGTAAAATACTTGGTGAAAATCTTCCTCAAATCTCATGCTTTGGATCGATTTTGTGGGGGGAAATATGGTGAATCTTGGTTTTATTAGGTGATGGTGACATGAAGAGATACTTGATGAAAGTTTTCACAAATTGTCCTTTCTTGCAAGCTTCAAATCGGCCGAATATACCAAGTGATTAGGAGGATTTTGTGTAGATATGATATCAACCTCTTTGGAGTTATGTAGGTGATTATGACTTGAGGAAAATGACATGAAGGATGAAAGTCTTCTACACTTACATATGTATGGGACGTGAGGTATCGTGGTGGGAAGGTGATATGATATCAGTCTTTTTGGAATTATCGTGGTGATTAGGACATGAAGGATAATGACATGAAGGAGACATTTGATGAAAGTCTTCATCAAATCTTTATCTTAGGGCGATTTTTATTATGGTGGGGAAGAGAAAATATCTTCATGCATCTTGACAAATCATGAGTCCCTTTCAAGCATGATATGGCGAATTTCATGCTTTCGGACCGATTCCGTCGTCGAGTTTTATGTTACTCCGGTTAGATTAACAACGTAACTCAATCTGCGTATTCTTTTCTCCCAAGTATAATGATGCATGACCATGCGAATTTGTATCGTCGTGGATGTCGATTTTATTGGAGCTTCTTCGATTTAGATATCGTATCAAGTATTGAAACTAGAAGAGACAAAAATCTTCATGATCTTGGACCAAATATGATGCTGTCGGTTTTATCATTTCTGGGATCAATGAGTCGAATTTGGTCCTATGGTCTCATAAGATTTGTAGCTCTCTTTCTTAGCTTTCCATGGCCACTTGAATCACAGAATCGGATTTGGACGAGAAAGTTATGGACAAAATACTAAAAGTCTGCTGAAGTCGTCGTGCGCGCGAGAATTAGTAATTTGTCCATGTATTTTGCATGAGGATTTTATGTATGCTGCGACTCAACCAAGCTTGGTGGATAATCTTCTTTTTGTATTTGATGATGTTGACGATTAAGTATCATACCCTCTCTCTTTAAAGGGAATTGTCCTCAATTAGAACTCCCTTCGTCACCAAGATAATTGACTAAAGCCTCTAAGTATTTGATCTCGAAGATGTCAGATCGTACATGACCCAAAATCTTGAGACGATAGGTAGTGGGGCCCCTTCGAGAATCACCAACAAAATAACTATCATTATTAATAAAATAATAATATTTACTCCCGAGTAATACCGATATCATGACATGAGTGGATATACGAAATGGGGCCTGCAGTTAACTCCACATCGGGTTCCTCCTCCGAGTGGAAACAACGATTTCTCGGGTTCATCATCAAAAATGGAAAACACGAGAATTTATTACGGTGGGAACCATAGGATTTATTACTGATTCCTCTTCATCAATTGGTTCCTCATCAAATCTTTGGCGGTCCGTCATAATCTAACCAACACTCCGTTTCAATATTCTTTGGGCTCCTCAATAATGTCTCATCAAAAATTAATCCACTAGGCTCGTTTGCATCGCAACAAAGTCACACGACCCACTTTGCTCGATAGGGTAGTTCGACTCCAACAATCATCTTCTTTGTTGAATTGCGCCGTTGAAAACTTCTGTCTCGTCTACTTCATTGAAAATGGTGGTAGGAACATCATATTCGTCAAAAAGGACTTATTGAAATTCTTCGATGGGAAAAATCTTTGATCAAGGTTGGCGGCGAAGGGCGTCGAAGGACTGTGGTGGGAAACAACGAGTGGTAAGATGTGGCTTTGAACCTTCGATTGAAATATTTTTGAATTTTGCCAATCTTTGATTTTTCGCTTACGTTGTTGTGAACGGATCGCTTTCAATTTTGCCACCAGACGCGGCGCTACCACGGAGGCGCTTTGCCACCAACGAAACGCGGCGGTTGATCGGGGCACCTTGAAGTCCGAGTGCTCCTCACAAGCATGGAGCCAATCTATGCACGATTGGATTACTATCTCCGTGAAATTCCGGTATCTGCATGAATTTGGCCAAGAAATCAATATCGTTGACGCCGCCCCTGCGTCTTTCTTGCATACGTTGCTCACGGTAAGCCGTTTAGTGCGTCACGGAGTTTCATCAAGAAATCGAGCTCGGAGAAATCCATAACAAGAATCAAGAGATAGTTTTTGACAAGAAATCGGACAGAAAATTTTCCAAGAAATCCGTGAAGAATGAACCAAGAAGATGATCAAAGAATCTGATCTCCACCGTTCAGACTGTAGTTCAATGAGTTCGCTTACCTTTGTCAAAATTTCGTAATGATCCAACGGTCTAATCCACGGAAACTTTGTTTTCTTCCGACCGCGCTAATCGAAGAACAACCCAAGAAGGTGACTAAATACTTCAACAAAAAAATTCGTTGAATATAGTTGATCGCCCAAGGAGATGACCTTGGGCTCCGATACCACTTATGATACGAATTATCCGGGAGAGGTGGATACGTATCGGTCGGAGTATATGTAAGTGTATGATAGCGGAAGGCTTTTACGAATATGGAGTTTTTCGGATGTATTTTGTATGTGGTCACATCGGATATAACAATAAAAATATCGAACAAGAAGATGATACGAATTACGTACGTTATGCGTATGAAATACTTCTGAAGATTATTATTTCTTGATTAGTATCAAAGTATCACTCAAAATTACAAGGTGGTGACCGAACTTTAATGGATTTCGGCCGTGAATTAGTATGGGATACGGATTGGATGTGTTTTATCGAACTAGACCTATAACTCGATAAAAGTAATCTCTCCTCAAGACCTATTGATAATTGATCAAGTTAAAATCTCGAGACGCGCCGAAACAATAACTAAAGTTTTGTTGAACTCGTTCAACGATATTTCAAAGGAAATACAAGGTTTATTACTTTCAAGGTTCAAGATATGTTTACAATACAACGAGCACTACTATATATAGTAGTTTCCAAACCAGAAAATACAACAAAACGAGAAATGAAACTTCCTAGTAACATCCCAATCGGCCGAAATATCTAAAATGAGATACCAAGTATCTTGCTTTTATTAGGTGATTAAGACATGAGGTAATCTTGGTTTTATGTGATGGTGACATGAAGGAGATCTTCACAAAATGTTATCCTTGCAATCTTCAAATCGGCCGTATGTAGTGAATAGGAGGATTTTTGTGTAGATTTGATATCACCCTCTTTGGATTGTTGTGGTGATTAGGACATGAGGAAAATGACATGAAGGATGAAAGTCTTCTTCAAATCTATGCATGGGCCGATTTTGTTATTATGGTGGGGAAGGAAATATCTTCATTATCTTGTCAAAGATATGAAGTCATGAGGTCCCTTTCAAGCATGATATGGCCGATTTTTCATGCTTTGGACCGATTCCGTCCGAGTTTTACGTTACTTCGGTTCCGATTAACAACGTAACTCCAATCCGCGTGTTCTTTCTCCCAAGTATAATGATGCATGACCATGCGAATTTGTATCGTCGTGGATGTCGATTTTTATTGGAGCTTCTTCGATTGGAATATTAGATATCGTATCATCTTCAAAGTAGGGACAATATCAAAGGAAATCTTTGAAAGTGACATACTTGATCAAATGGAAGGGGGGCGATATGTTTGTGATGTGGGGTGGAATGGGCGATATGTTTGTGATGTGGGGTGGAATGGGCGATATGTTTGTGATGTGAGGTCGTCCTGATACAAGCATGCTAATGGTGGGAGGAATCTTTTAATATGGGGACAAATCTTTGACAAAGATTTGTGAAGACCTTGTAATGAAAAGATAACAAATGTGACAAAATCTTCATGGTGTTGGGGAATGGGGCGCCGAATGCAATTCATGACTTTAGTATGCATGGTGCATACTACGATGCATGTCGACACGCCTAACGCTATTCCGAGTCCGATCACTAAAATGCATTCCAATCTTCTTCATTCGAATAGTCATTTTCGTATCATTATTCGGAATAGTTGTTTTCGTATCACCTCTACAAGGCTAAGTGAAGACTACTTATAGGAGTGAAGTCTTCACCTTAAGGAATCAAACAAAAATAAAATAATTCAAAGATTTATAAAATCTTTGAATAATCAAAACAAATCAAATAAAATAAGAAAAGAAATATACATCATAAAACATGGGAACACAACCCTAAAAAAGAGAAAAGAAAGGAAAAGAGAAGACAAAACACACAAAAATCAACAATAAAAAAGTGGTCGATCGTTGACACGGCCGTGTCGCTGACACGCCGCAAGCGCGATCTCGATCGGCAGCGACTCGACCGTGTCCGATCGACACGATCGCGGCGCGACAGGACGCCCGACAGCCGACTCGTCCGACGCTGACTCTCGCACGGCGCTGCACCGATAAGGACGTTGGCTGGGGCCCGATCGTGTCCTCGAACACGGCCGGTCGCCCGGGCACGGCTTCGCTTATCCTAAGAGTTCGACTCGACTGCGCTGCATAACACGGCCGAGCCCCCGGTGGGCGACTTTTACATTTCCGACGAGTGCGGCACGCCGTGGTCTGACGACATACGGGTCCGGCGGCAGTTTCGGCATTTTCCTAAGTGCGAGTATTTTCCTACAGTTGAGCATTTTTCTAAGCAGCGACGACATTTTCCGGCAGTTGTGTCATTTTCCGCTTGTGTCCGCTTTCGCCTAAAAATTTTGTCGCACGGCATGACGCGTTGTAAGGTCATTTACGCGATCCTTGCTTCGGTTTCTTTATTCTGACTATTCAATTCCGTATCACGACTCAACGAGGAGGGATGCGATTATGGTAGTCGAGATCGCTTTTTCAAATGGCTCATTTTAGAAGCGTACACAAGACAGACGATGCAAGCAATGTGGCCGCCTTATACTTTCGAGAGGTGGTACGCTTACATGTGATTCCGAAGACTATTGTTTCCGATCGAGACTCCAAATTTCTCACTACTTTGGAACACCCTATGGAGGAAGGTGGGAACAAAACTCTTGTTTAGCACTTCACACCACCTCAAACCGACGGCAAATCAAGTGACTAATCGAATCGGTACATGTTGTGAGGCCTGGTAGGCAAGACACAAAAGACTGGGATCTAAAATCGCATGCGGAGTTTGCTTATAACCGCTTCTTCCACTCATGCCACAAATAGCTTCCATTCAAGTAGTTTATGGCCTGAATCTTACATACCGCTTGACTTAATTCCATTACCGAATGACGAATTGGTGCATAAGGACGCGGAGTCGAAATCAAATCGATGATGAAATTACACGAACAAGTGTGTAATCAATCAAGGAGGTAAATGAGACATACAAAAGAAAATGGAACAAACAAAGAAAACCAAGAGTATTCGAGGTCGGGATTTAGTTTGGGTGCATTTGAGGAAAGAATGATTCCCGAGTAAGTTTAAGAACAAGTTAATGCTACGAGCCGAGGGACCATTTAAAATAGTTGTGAAGGTGAACGACAATGCTTACAAGTAAGAACTTCGGGTGATTATGGAGTGCATTCTACTTTCAATATAGGTGATCTATTTCCTTATCTCGACGATACGGGATTGCGGAATTGAGACCAATTCCTTTTAAAGAAGGAGGGAATGATACGAAACCGACCACTCCAAACGAAGAGGACGAAGTAAGGATTGACGAAACACCTCGACCATACTCCAACATACTTAGGCGAAAACGGATACGAGACCTTGAGTTACCTTGATAACCGGACTGAGTAACTTAAAACTCAGATTCGGGAAGGGGTCCAAGTGGTAAAGGCAAAACAATAAAAGAATTTCAGCGTTTTATTTATTATAAAAGCAACAGATTCTCAGAAGCATGCTTTGTGAAAGGCGGCTATCACCTTGGAGACAAAACCCGTCTTTACTCTTGTTTGCAAGTGACGGGGAACCTTGTATTTTCTTTTCCTTATTTTAAGTTGTACTTGTAATAGTTTAGATTATCTTGTCAAAGCTACTTTTGCCTATAAATAGTGGCGCTGGAGTTGTAATGAAGGAGATTATTTAAATGATAAAACAACATACCTTGTGTATTGTTTAAGTGTCGACGAAGTTTCTTTCAAAATTTTGATTATTATTCGACGCGCTAATCTTAATCATTGATTCTCAATAGGTCTTGAGAAGAAATCACTTTGTCGAATTATAGGTCTAGTTCAATAAAACAACTGTTTCCTGTCCTGTTTCGATATTCTTCTTGTTTTTTATACAGGGTTATACTTGTTCGGGATTCTGCATCAAGTGCTGTTCAATCGTTCGAACTTGTTTTCTGTTTCGAATTAGCATCCGACGGAAACTTGCCGCTTCGAGTGTCGCCATTTGGAGGTCACTCGCTCGAGTCATTTCCATTCGCTAGTTCCCGCCTTGTTGTCAGATCAGCCGCCATCATTTCGCTGCGGCGCTGCACGCCGCCAAGTTATTGTTGTAGCGAATCGCTGTTACGCCTCGGCGCTTTTGTTGTTCGCTCGCCAAACCGCTTTGCCGTATCGATAGAGAATCCGGGACGTAAAATCCTTCCACAAATCGCTTGTAATAACCTCGCTAATCCGAGAAATCTTCGGATTTCCTTAACATTCTTCAGAGGTTGCCAATCTCGGATAGCCTCCGTCTTCTGAGGGTCGACACGTACACCGTCTGATGAAATTACATGTCCGAGAAACGTCACTTCGGACATCCAGAACTCACATTTGGAAAACTTTCCAAAGAGTTGCTCTCGTCTTAACATGTCGAGAACCTGATGAAGGTGAAATTCATGCTCCTCCCGATCACGAGAATAAATCGAAATGTCATCAATGAGGACAACCACGAACTGATCCAAATAGTTGATGAAAATTCGATTCATTAATTCCATGAATACCGCAGGTGCATTAGTTAACCCAAACGGCATTACCACAAACTCATAATGACCATAGCGTGTTCGAAATGCCGTTCTAGCGATATCCGACTCTTGATGATACCCAGATCTTAAATCGATCTTGGAAAATATGAAAGCTCCTGTTGATCCAAAAGATCATCAATGCGGGTAGGGGATATTTATTCTTGATCGCCACCTGCTCAACTCTCGATAATCAATACACCAAATAAAAAGAACCATCATTCTTCTTGACAAATAATAAAAGTGCTCCCTACAGGATGCACTCGCCTGATATAACCTTTCTGACAATTCCTCCAATCGATTCTTCAATTCCAAAGAATTTGGTCTGGCCATCCGATATGGTGCCTTCGATAATGTGGACGCATTGTGCTCCAACTCTATCATGAATTCCACATCTCTCCTGTGGAGGCATGATACGATTACGACATCTCCAAACGAAGTAAGAATTGACGTAGGTGACGATACCACGTTGCATGCACATGCACTTATGTACTTCGAGAAAACAAAAGCGAAATGGGAACCATCTTAATAATCGGAACCGGATAACTTAGACGTATCAAAACATGCATACGTATGCATGTTCATGCATATAAAATCGACCATTTGGGGAAGATTTCGCCGATTGTGACATGTATCCTTGAAGGATCTTGTTTCCCCACTACTTTCAACTTTGTGTCCATTTTCAAAATCCACCATATCAACACATGAGATTTGATTTCTCCACCCCTTGAATAACAATCTACGAATCCACATGTGGAGGAAGATACCAAGATGTTGCTTTCTTGTTCAAGTCTTTGTCAAAGCCTTATCACATGAGATAGATGGTGATCTCCTCCTTCATGCTACCCCACGGCCGAAATCAATATGGAAGAAGCCAAGCATGTGTTGTTTTCAATCCTTGTCAAAAAGTCTTTATACTTAGTTTAATAAATGCTTGTATTTTAGCTAGATTTTGTGTGATCTTGTTTGGCTTTGTTAGAGTTATAATGGCTATATAATAGCCTCTATCCTCAACCTTTGTAATCAACTTTGAAGCAAGAAAACGAAATACATCACATGTGTTCTTGTTGAATGATTTTCAAGACACTTCGATTATAATTCGACGCGTTTTCGTGGTTGTAATTTAATCAATTCTCAACAGGTCTTGAGGAGAGATTGTCTTATCAAACTATAGGTCTAATTTGATAATTTACTTTCATTTTATTCGTGTTTACGCAGCCTAATTGCCCTACTTTCTACTGAATCTACGAGTGTTACACAAAACGAGTGTTGTGAGGAAACAAATATAATCACGATTTTCCGCTAATTTACGTACATATCATACGTTAATTCGTATCATTAGTGGTATCGGAGCCCAAGGTTACTTCTGGCGAATTTCTCTTGACGATTTTCTTATCAAAACTATCTTATCATGGATTTTTCTCGACGATTTCATGGAGAAACTATGTGAGGCATTACACAACATGCAAGAACCACGTTTTCGAGCAAGAAGAGGAGGATATGATGCAAATTCACCACATGTGGATGAATTTAAAGTTAATGAATTTCCGAAATTTGTCGGAGGTACTAATACCAAGTTTACTTGGAGTGGAGAGGAAGATTGAGCGTATGTTCGACTTCAAGCACCTTAACGATGAGAAACATTGCAAATATGCGATTCTCAAGTTAGGGAAGGGCGCTCCTTATGGTTCGAGGTATGAAAACACAACGAGCTCAAGGGAAAAGAGAAAATCCGCTCGGGGATTCTTTGAAGAAAAACTACGTAAAAGGTATGTCCCGACATCACATCTGCTAACCTTGTACCGAAAATTGCGTGAGTTCGCATAAGGGAAACTAAGTGTGGAAGAATACATCAAGAGTTTGAAGGCTTGGCCTTAATGGGAGAACTCAAGAAAATGAAGAACAAAAATGTCACGCTTTACGTGGTCTAAATCAAACATTGCAAATACGGTGGAATTATACCCATACGGAGATTTTGACACTTTATGTGGACTATGCATAAAAATAGAAGCTCAAAACAAGTTGAAGTATACCAAACCCGAATTCCCATACAAATTGAAATGCAAGTGCCGGCTCAAGTTCTACTACTTAAAACTACCGTACCTTTTCAAGTCCCTACCTCGCCCCGAAGGTTCCTCACATTTCCAAGGAAACGAGCTTGGCTAAAGTACGATGTTTTAAATGTCAAGGCTTTGGTCACTATCAAAATGCATGTCCAAATAAACGGGTGGTCACTTTAAGAGAAGCTCTTATGTCCGAGACGAACTTTTAGTCGAGGACGAAAAGGAAGGCCTTGGTGACGATTTAACATGGAGGCCGAGGAAGAGAACGATGAATGCGAGACTTATGACGCTCCTAATATGATATCGCTTAGTGCTTCGAGCACTACATACCAAAATCGCTCCAAGTGATACGGAGCAAAGAGACCAAATCTTTCATTCCAAATGCAAAGTCTGAGAAAAGTGGTGTAGCTTGATAATAGACGAGGGAGTTGCACGAATGTAGCTTCAAACGAGATGGTCACCAAACTCGGCTAATTACTACGGCTCACCCGAGACCGTATGCTTTACATTGGCTCGATGATGGAAGCAAAGTGAAGGTGTCGAGACAAGTACGGGTCAACTTAACTATGGATCATACGGAGACGATGTGTTATGTGACGACTCATGGACGCGTGCCACGTACTTTGGGACGACCATGGATGTTCGACCGAGATGTTATCGAGGTCGGAGTAATGAATATGAATTACAAGATAAAGGAAAGAAGATTGTACTCAAATCGATGTCCCCGCAAGCTATCCGCTCGATGAGTTCTAGTCGATCAAGAAACCGAAACTTACCATGCTTGCTAGTGAAAGAGAAATGGAACATGCCATTAATGACTGGGAGCGAGTATATTTGGTGATGTTTAAAGAGACACGGACGGGAACATAGGAGTACAAACGGAGGAGAGCTAGACGTATTGTTACGCGAATTTGAGGATGTTTTTCCCGAAGAATTACCGTGTTTACTTCACCTATTTGCGGTATCGAACACCAAATCGATCTTATACCGGAGCACCACTTCCTAATAAAGCCGCGTATAGATGTAATCCCGAGGAGACGAAGGAATTACAAAGCCAAGTCAAGAGCTTTGACCGCTGGATATGTCCGAGAGTTTGAGTCCGTGTGCGGTTCCGCCTTACTTGTCCCTAAGAAAGATGGTTCTTGTGGATGTGTGTGGATAGTCGGGCCGTGAACAATATCACCGTCAAGTATCGGTTCCCTACCCCGAGACTTGATGACATGTTAGACGAACTACATGGTTTGGTAATCTTTTCAAAGGTGGATTTGCGAAGCGGATATCATCAAATCCAAATGCGAGAAGGTGACGAGTGGAAGACGACCTTCAAAACGAAAACGGATTATATGAATGGACCATTATGCCTTCGGTCTTACAAATGCGCCTAGTACCTTCATGAGGTTGATGAACGAGGTACTTAAACCATTTCGGGAAGTTCGTGGTTGTATATCCGGATGACATTCTAATCTATAGTCAATCACTACAAGAACATTTCGGCACTTAAGGTTAATCTTCAAACCTTGAGGGACCGAAAATTGTATGAAAAAAGGAGAAGTGTTCATTCCTAGTCGAAAGTATAGTCTTTGTTGGCTATGTCGCTTCAAGGACGGAGTGGCGGTTGATCAAACAAAAATCAAGCAATTAAATCTTGGCCGACCCTACGACCGTGACTAAGTGAGATCATTTCACTGACTTGCTTCTTTTTACGGGAGGTTTATTCGAGACTTCAGTACCATTTCAAGTCCGATAATGAGTGTTTAAAAAGGACCATTTGTATGGAACGGGCTGCCCAAGGAGCTTCCGAGAAGTTAAAGGCCAAATTATGCGAAGCACCGATTCTAACACTACCCGATTTTTCTCAACCATTCAAGTTGAGTGTGATGCTAGCAGAGTTGGAATTGAGCGTTCTTATTCAAGGTAAACGACCTATCGCTTACTTTTCTAGAAGTTGAACGGAGCTCTGCTGAATTATTGTACTTACGATAAAGAATTCTATGCCATCGCACGGCCCTTGATCATCGAGTCATTACTACTTACGAAGCATTTTATTCTACACTGATCACGAATCATTGAAGTACATTAACGGCAACATAAATCGAGTCCGAGGCATGCCAAGTGGTGGAATTCCTACAATCATTTCACTTTTCATCCAAGTACAAAGACGGTAAAAGCAATGTCGCTATGATGCGTTATCTAGAGGTATGCCTTACTTTCTACTCCGAGGTTTGCTACTTCGCTTCAAATGTTGAAGGAATGTTATGAAAATGATGAGGATTTTGGAGAAATTTTTACTCATTGCAAATCTGGTCCGTTCGGGAGTTCATGTTACAAGATGATTTCCTATTTAAAGGAAATAGGCTTTGTGTTCCAAAACAAAGTGGTTCGGGAATTATTGGTCGGGAAGCTCACGAGGAGGTTTAGCAGACATTTTGGCACGGCTAAAACATTCGAAGTACTAAAAGAACATTTCTTTTGGCCTAAAATGCTAAAAAGACGTTACAATGTTTTAAGTAATGCGAATATGTCACATCTCAAAAGTTCGCTCAAACCGGATCATATATGCCTCTACCGGTTCCGTAAAGACCGTGGAAGATGTATCCATGGATTTTATCGCCGCTTACCCCGCACTCAACGAGGTAAAGATGCTATTATGGTGGTTGTTGATCGGTTCTCAAAGATGGTTCATTTCGTGGCTTGCCACAAAACCGACGACGCAAGCAACGTGGCCAACTTATACTTCCGAGAGGTGGTTCGTTTACATGGAGTTCCGAAGACTATCGTGTCGGATCGGATTCAAATTCCTTAGATATTTTTGGAATACTTTATGGAGGAAAGTGGGAACGGCTCTTATTTAGCACTTCGCACCATCCGCAAACCGATGGTCAAACCGAGGTCACAAATCGAACATTAGGAACGTTGTTGCGCGGATTTGTGAATAAAACGCAAAAGGATTGGGACGTGAAACTTGCTCAATCGGAATTTTCCTATAACCGATCCCCTACACATGCTACGGCACATTCTCCTTTGAAGTCGCTACGGTTAAATCCTTATATACCCTTAGACTTGATTCCATTGCCGAAGGACGAGTTGATACACAAAGACGCTGAATCTAAACTTAAATCGATGATCAAGTTGCACGGACAAATACATGATCGAATCAAAGAGGTGAATGACGATACAAACGGAAATCCAACAATCGCAGTAAAACCGAGACTATTCAAAGTAGGTGACTTGGTTTGGGTGCACTTAAGAAAAGAGAGATTTCCTAGCAAACGCAAGAACAAACTTATGTCGAGGGCCGAGGGACCTTACAAAATCATGGGAAAGGTGAACGACAATGCGTATAAAGTAGAACTTCCGGCGACATGGAGTACACGCCACTTTTAACGTGGGCGATCTATCTCCTTACCTTGACGACGAGGGAATCACCGAATTGAGGTCAATTCCTTTCAAAGGGGGAGGAGATGATACGATTACGACATCTCCAAACGAAGTAAGAATTGACGAGGTGACGATACCACGCTGCATGCATGCACCTACGATTTCCGCGAAAACAAAAGCGGAAATGGGAACCATCTTAATAATCGAACCGGATAACTTAGACGATCAAAACATGCATACGTATACATGTTCATGCATACAAAATCGCCATTTGGGGAAGATTTCGCCGATCGTGACATGCATCCTTGAAGGATCTTGTGTCCCCACTACTTTCAACTTTGTGTCCATTTTCAAAACCCACCATATCAACACATGATATTTGATTTCCTCCACCCCTTGAATAACAAATCGGCCAACCACATGTGGAGGAAGACACCAAGATGTTGCTTTCTTGTTCAAGTCTTTGTCAAAGCCTTATCACATGAGATAGATGGTGATCTCCTCCTTCATGCTACCCCACGGCCGAAATTGATACGAATTCTCACCGGTTATGCGAATTCGCTTATCGATACAAATGGAAGGCTTCTTTGACGAGCGGAAGCTATCAGCAAGAAACCTGCTGAATCGTGACAATACATAAAGACCAATACCGCCAACATGAAGGCGGTAATTCGATACACCCACAAGACAGAATCGCCCAATGAAAAGACTCAAACAAGACGCTTCGCTTGGAAGCGACTTTAAGACAGAAACACGCTCAAGGATCGAACAACACTTTATACGAAATATTGATAAGTATAAAACCGTATCGAAAAATAAATGTAATATCAAACAGTGGTATAAATAGATGTTTTTATCAAATTAGACCTATAATTTGATAAAGTGATTTCTCCTCAAGACCTATTGAGAATCAATCGATTAGTATTCAAACGCGTCGAATAAAACCAAGTTTTGATGAAAAGCATTCACTAAAAAAACACAAAGTGTTCTCAATTCTTCAACATTCAATAATTTTTTTTTCATTACAACTCTATCGCCACTATTTATAGGCAAAAGCAAAATGACACGATAACTTAAACTAATACAAGCCGAGCTTAGAATAATAAAAGATAATAAAAGGTTCTTCATGTCACTTGTTGACAAAAGTAAAAGCTGGGTCTTGTCTCCAAGTCAAGTTTGACATACTGCTTTGCCAAGAATCCCGCCGCTTTGTAAGAGAAAGCTAAACATTCTTTATTGTTTAATTGCCACTTGAATTTCCTCCTCCCCAAGATGCAAGTTGTCTTTAAGTTACCCTAATTCCGATTATCAATGTAACCAGTGCCTCGTTCAGCTTCTCTCGCCCAAGTACGCTGGAGTATGGTCGAGGTGTTTTATGTCAATTTTACTTCGCCTTCTTCACTTGGAGTAGTCGGTTTCGTATCATTCCTCCTTCTTTAAAAGGAATTGTCCTCAATTCCGCAATCCCATTGTCCAAGGTAAGGGGATAGATCACCTACGCTGAAAGTAGCATGTACCCGTAATCACCCTAAGTTCTAACTTGTAAGCATTGTCATTCACCTTCGCAATTATTTTAAATGGTCCTCACTCGTGGCATTAACTTGTTCTTACGCTTTACTCGAATCGCCTTCTTCAAATGTAACCAAACTAAATCTCCCACTGAATAGTGATACGAATTACGGGCACACGTATAATACACAACGGAAGGTTAACAAGTAACAAAGTATCACTTGAATTTTGCTAAGGTCAGCCGAAAGTTGATGGTGTTCGGCCGTGAGGTAGTGTAATGTACGGAGTTTGATGTGTTTTTATCGAACTAGACCTATAACTCGATAAAAGGGTAATCTCTTCCCAAGACCTTTGAGAATTGATCAAAGTTAAAATCTCAAACTCGTCAAACAATAACTAAGGTTTGTCGAACTCGCTCAACGATATTTCAAAGGAAATACAAAGTTTATTATGATTCTCGATATCTTATAAGTACAACGAACACTACTATATATAGTAGTTTACAACCGCATTTAAAATACAACAAAACGAAAAAGGAAACTTCCTAACACATCCTAATCGGCCGAAAATCTCAATGAGATACCAAGCAATCTTGGTGTTATTAGATGAAAGAGACATGAAGCAACCTTTGGTCTTGATGGTGACATGAAGTAGAATCAAAACATTATTCCTCCTCATTTCGCCGAGCATGCTTCAAGGATTTGGTGTAGATGTAAAGATATCTTCCTCCTTGGAATTATATGGATGATAAAGAAATGAGTGACAATGACATGAAGAAGAAAGTCTCCACTCCATCTTCATTTTCGGCCGCTTGTGTACATGGTGGGGAAGGAGAAGATAACTTCATTATCTTGTCAAGATATGAAGTCAAGATATGTCCCTTTCAAGCATGATATGGCCGATCCACCATGCTTTGACCGATCCCGTTGTCGAATTCCTACGTTACTCCGATTCCGATTAACAACGAACTCCAATCCGCTTAACATTTTCTCCTAAGTATAACGATGCATGGCCATGCGAATTTGCATCATCATGGATGTCGATTTTTATCTGAGTTTCTTCGATCGAATATTAGATATCGTATCATTCCTCCGCCTTTGAAAGGAATTGACCTCAATTCCGCAATGCCATCGTCGCCAAGATAAGGTGAGAGATCACCTACGTTGAATGTCGCGTGTACTCCGTATTCGCCTAAGTTCGACTTTGTATGCGCTTGTCGCTCACCTTTTCCACAATTTTGTACGGACCTCGCCTCGGCATCAATTTGTTCTTCCGCTTGCTTGGGAATCTTTCTTTTCTCAAATGTATCCAAACCAAGTCGCCAACATCAAATAATCTCGCTTTTATTTTTGTTCGACTTCCGCTTGTATATTTCATTTACTTCTTTAATCCGCTCCCGTATCTTCTCATGTAACTTCACCATTGATTCGAGTTTCGTCGCGCCTTTGTGAACCAACTCGTTGCTCGGCAAGGGAATCAAGTCCAATGGCTAGTGCGGATTTATTCCGTTTACCACTTCATATTGTGAATGGGGAGTGGCATTACCGGGTGATCGGTTGTATGCGAATCCAGCATGAGCAAGTTTAACGTCCCAATCTTTCGAAGTTTTATTTACTAACCTCGTAATAATGCTCCCAAGGTTCGATTAGTTACCTCGGTCCTGTCTGGTTTGCCAATGGGTGATGTGAAGTACCGAATAGGAGTTTAGTACCGACTTTCTCCATAAAGTATTCTGTATAACTCAAAAATTTGGAATCTCGATCCGACACGATAATTTTTGGAACTCCGTAAACGAACTATTTCCTGAAATACAAGTCCGCCACATCGCTTGCATCATCGGCTTTGTGGCACGCGACAAAGTGAGCCATTTTCAAAAATGGTCGACGACTACCATGATCGAGTCCTTGCCTCGCTGAGTACGAGGTAAAGCCACAATAAAATCCATCGAGACATCCTCCCACGGCCGTAACAGATCGCAACGGCATGTATGTACTGACTTGAACGAACTTTTCATCATATGACAAGTTACGATTTGCTCACGATCAGGCTGACGCTACCATACATCTTCGCCAAAAGAAATGTTCTTTTAGCACTTCTACGCCTTGGTCGAGCCAAGTGGCCGGCTAGTCCTCCTCCGTGCGCCCCGAACCAAGAATTCCCGAATCGTATGTCTCGCACACATAATTTATTCCCTTGAAGAGAAAGCCATCCAGAAACAAATTCTCAGACGGGGCCGTTTTACAACGGTTAAAAATTTCCCGAAGTCCAAATCGCTGTTGTAGTGATCTTTCAAAGTCTCGAACCCCAACAAACGAACATCTAGCATCGACAATGAAGGCATACCGCCTCGATAGTGCATCCGCCACTACGTTACTCTTCCCGCCTTTGTACTTGGATGAAAAGTGAAAAGATTGTAAAAATTCCACCCATTTTGCATGTCTCGGCTTAGCTTACTCGTCCGCTGATGTATTTCAACGACTCGTGATCCGAATGCGACGAAATGTTTCAACGCAGATAATGACTCCAATGATCGAGTGCTCTTACGATAGCATAGAACTCCTTGTCGTAAGTACAATTCACTCGCGCCACTTAACTTCTCCAAAAATAGGCAATGGGACGGCCTCTTTGAATAAGCACTCGCCCGATTCCAACTCCGCTTAGCGCCACATTCTACCTCAAACGGTTGTGAAAATCGGTAACGCTAAAATCGGGCGCTTCACATAATTTTCCCTTTAAGTTTTCAAAAGCCTTTGGGCCGCTTGCCCATGCAAAGGTTCCTTTTTCGTATACACTCGTGATCGGGCCGATATAGTGCTAAAGTCCCGTATGAATCGCTTCAGAAACGGGCGAGGCCATGAAATGACCGCACTCCGTGATTGTCTTTGGGGTCGCCACGACTTGATTGCCGCGATCTTCTCTTGGTCGACCAAACTCCGTCCTTCAAACAACATAGCCGAAAGACAAGACTCTCGACTAGGAAAGTACACTTCTCCGCTTTTCCATAAAGTTTTTGTTCCTTAGCGCCTCAAACACGCACCGCAAATGTTCGAGATGTTCTTCTACGGACCGATCAGATCAAAATGTCGCCTAAGTACACGACAACAAACTTTCCCAAGAAAGGTTTAAGAACCTCGCTCATCAACCTCATAAAGGTGCTCTGGCGTTAGTGAGGCCGAATGGCATCACAACCCATTCGTAAAGTCCATTCTTCGCTTTAAACGCCGCTTTCCATTCGCTCCCTCTCGCATGGATTTGATGGTATCCGCTCCGTAAATCAACTTTGGAAAATATAACCGAGCCATGTAACTCGTCCAAAGATGTCGCCTAGTCTCTGGATGGGAAACCGATACTTGACGGTGATGTTATTCACGGCTCTCATCACAATACACATTCGCCATGTTCCGCCTTTTTTGGCACAAGTAGAACTGAACCGCACACGACTTAAACTTTCTGACATATCCGTGATTCATGAGTTCATCGATTTGACGTTGTAGTTCTTTGGTTTCTTCGGATTACAACGATACGCCGCTTTGTTCGTAATGGAGCTCCCAGATAAGATCAATCTCGTGTTCAATCCCGCGGATAGGTGGTAATCCTATCGCAAGTCTTCGAAATACGTCCAAAACTCGTAATAGTGCATCTATCTCCTCCTCATTTTGCGATTTGGTGGCAAGATTTCGACCTCCTTGATCATCATCAAATAAACACGCCGCCATCACAATGGCGTGTTCGACTTCTTTCTCGCTTGCAAACATCGTAAGTTTCTGGTCCTTCGACTTTTTTCAACTCATCGTCCGGATAGCTTGAGGTGACATAGGTTTAAGAACAATTATTTTACCTTTGTCACGTAACTCATACTCATTACTCCTCCTCGATGTAGTACGTCCCGATCAAATAACTGTGGTCTTCCTAATAACACGTGACATGCGTCCATCGGTAGTACATCGCATGTAATGTCATCGCCATACGAACCCATGGTGAGTCCGACCTTCACTTGTCTTGATACCTTCACTTTGTTCCCATCATCGAGCCAATGGAGTGCATACGGCTTAGATGGGCCGTGGTGATCAAACCGAAGTTTTGAAACCATCTCGCTGATGCCACGCTTGTACAACTTCCCCGCCAATGATCAAGCTACACCATTTATCTCCGACACGACACTTCGTGTCAAGATTTGGTCCCGTTGTTCTTCGTCACTTGGGGCGGCCTTCGCTTGCAACATGCGAAGGACAAGGTTCGTGTCATAGTTCGGGCATCGTATGCCTCGCATTCTTCTTCTTCGTCACTTCTAAGTTAAAAACGCCTCCAACTCTTTCTTCTTCAATAATTCCTCTCGGCGGCTATGGCTTCTCGCAACGTCACAATCCTCCGATTCGACAAGCACTTTGATAGTGTCCAAATCCTTGACATTTGAAACATCGGACTTTAGATAGGCTCGCCTCTTTTGGTGTGGTAGGGGTTTTTGGAATGGTAGTAACGGATCGCTTGTGGTGACAGGTTTTGGAAACGAGGTAGAACTCGCGCCAAAGTTGGTATTTCCGTATTTAGGTGGGAATTCGGGTTTAGAGAGTTTGGTTTTGTTTTGATTTTCCAACTTTATGCAAAGTCCGCATAAAGTATCGAAGTCGAATAGGGGTAGAGTTCCACTAATTAGCAATGTTTTTGTTCAAACCTCGTAGGAAACGGACATGCGCAATTCTTCGCTTTCTTCAAGTTCTCCCATCAAGGATAAGTTTTCAAACTCCTCGATGTACTCCTCGACACTTAACTTTCCTTGCGTGAGGTCGAAATTTTTCGGCATGACTTAGCTTGTGTGTAGCCGACATATCTTTTCGTAGTTTCCTTTTAGGGAATCCTACGAACGTATCTTCTCTTTTCCTAGACGACTTCTTTGCGTCTTCATTCGCTCAAACCAAAGGGAAGCTCCCTTTCCAAGTTTGAGAATCGCGTACTTGCAACGCACTCATTATTGAGCTCCTTGAACTCAAACATTCGCTCAATTTTTCTTTCCCACTCCAAATAAACCTCGTGATCGGTGCCGCCTACGAACTCCTAAGTTCGCTGGTCTTGTATTCGCCCGCATGTCGTGGTGCATGCATGGTGTCATGTCCTCGCCGCATGGATTCTCGGCTCCGCAAGCCACGAAGAACGTCACGTAGTTGTGCTACTTCTTCATCGGTGAATGCCATCTTCTTCAGTGATGTCGAGAACTGTGAGACAAGTGTCTCTGATACCACTTATGATACGAATTACGTAAGTAATACGTATAATACACAACGGAAGGTTAACAAGTAACAAAGTATCACTTGAATTTTGCTAAGGTTGGCCGAAAGTTGATGGTGTTCGGCCGTGAGGTAGTGTAATGTACGGAGTTTGATGTGTTTTTATCGAACTAGACCTATAACTCGATAAAAGGGTAATCTCTTCCCAAGACCTTTTGAGAATTGATCAAAGTTAAAATCTCGAAACTCGTCAAACAATAACTAAGGTTTGTCGAACTCGCTCAACGATATTTCAAAGGAAATACAAAGTTTATTATGATTCTCGATATCTTATAAGTACAACGAACACTACTATATATAGTAGTTTACAACCGTATTTAAAATACAACAAAACGAAAAAGGAAACTTCCTAACACATCCTAATCGGCCGAAAATCTCAATGAGATACCAAGCAATCTTGGTGTTATTAGATGAAAGAGACATGAAGCAACCTTTGGTCTTGATGGTGACATGAAGTAGAATCAAAACATTATTCCTCCTCATTTCGCCGAGCATGCTTCAAGGATTTGGTGTAGATGTAAAGATATCTTCCTCCTTGGAATTATATGGATGATAAAGAAATGAGTGACAATGACATGAAGAAGAAAGTCTCCACTCCATCTTCATTTTCGGCCGCTTGTGTACATGGTGGGGAAGGAGAAGATAACTTCATTATCTTGTCAAGATATGAAGTCAAGATATGTCCCTTTCAAGCATGATATGGCCGATCCACCATGCTTTCTGACCGATCCCGTTGTCGAATTCTACGCATTCGATTCCGATTAACAACGAACTCCAATCCGCTTAACATTTTCTCCTAAGTATAACGATGCATGGCCATGCGAATTTGCATACAACCGATCACCCGCTATGCCACGCCCATTCACCTTTTGAAGTGGTATACTGATTAAATCCACACTTGCCATCGACTTGATTCCCTTGCCGAGCAACGAGTTGGTTCACAAAGACGCGGCGAAACTCAAATCAATGGTGAAGTTACATGAGAAGATACGGAACCGATTAAAGAAGTAAATGAAATATACAAACTAAGTCGAACAAAAATAAAAAGCGAGATTATTTGATGTTGGCGACTTGGTTCGATACATTTGAGAAAACAAAAATTCCTAAGCAAACTAAGAACAAATTGATGCCGAGAGCCGAGGGTCCGTACAAAATTGTGGAAAAGGTGAACGATAACGCATACAAAGTCGAACTTCCGCGAATACGAGTACACGCGACATTCAACGTAGGTGATCTCTCACCTTATCTTGACGACGATGGCATTGCGGAATTGAGGTCAATTCCTTTCAAAGACGGAGGGAATGATACGATATCTAATATTCCAATAAGAAACTCCGATAAAAATCGACATCCATGATGATGCAAATTCGCATGGCCATGCATCGTTATACTTAGAGAAAATGTTAAACGGATCGAGTTACGTTGTTAATCGGAATCGGAGTAACGAGAATTCGACAACGGATCGGTCCAAAGCATGGTGGATCGCCATATCATGCTTGAAAGGGACATATCTTGACTTCATATCTTGACAAGATAATGAAGTTATCTTCTCCTTCCCCACCATGTACACAAACGGCCGAAAATGAAGATGGAGTGGAGACTTTCTTCTTCATGTCATTGTCACTCATTTCTTTATCATCCATATAATTCCAAGGACTAACAATAAAAATTCTTCTCTAACCAAAAAGGAAACCCTACTTATTCAGCTTTATTCTCCGTCATGGCGTTTCCATACATGGAGGTCGCTCGGTTTCATGATACCGGTGTATTTATTTGAGAGTTATCTTGATTCGAGACAAAGACGCTTCTTAAGTTGACAACTCTTCCCAAACCATTGGTTGGAGTAATCATCAAGAAAATTTGAAAAATCCCGTGCTTATAGTCTTGACAAAAGCTACTTCCATTTTGTACACGAATTTGTAGCCATACTTATGAACTCCACAATTTTATACTTTGGGATATTGCCCCGGTTTTGGAAGAGGTGTGGAGAATTTTTGGTGTATGCCGGACTCAATGCGTAAAATGAGATATTACACACTCGCATTTTTAGCCGGTGTTATGTTTTGTTCAGAGATAATCGATTTGCCGCTTTCTTTATACTCTACTTTCGCCATTGAGGCTCGCCATGGATTCAACAAGCAAACAAGATGGTTATTCTTTAGGACATGATTAAAGGAATTGTCTTAGCCGCATTGATTCGTCCACCTATCAGAAGTCGCTATCATCTTTATAGTGCGTAAAGGAGGTCCCTACTTGGCCATATATCTCTCGGGCATTTATGCTTATAGTGTCTCTTGTAATGATGACTCTTTATCCAGCTTCTCATTGCCCCACTTTTCAACAAGTTTACTCCTCTTCCGAGGGAGATCTTAGGGCCAAAATTGAGAATCTTGCTTCATCTCTTAAATTTCCTTTGAAAAAGTTATTCGCCGTTGATGGATCAAAAGATCGAGGCACGAATGCATACATGTATGGATTTTTAAGAACAAGCGACCGCCCTTTATGACACATTAATACAAATAAAGGCAAAGATGATGAAGAAGAAGTTGTTGCCGTAATTGCCCATGAATCGGGCACCGAAGCTCACCATACTATGTACTCCTTCATTGCGCTTCAGTCCCGCTGCTGTTGCAATTTGGGGGATACACTCTTGTTAGAAACTCAAAGACCTTTTTCGTAGTTTTGGGTTCAATACACAAATGCCTTTATCGACTTTATATATTTGAGCGCATCGTGATGCCCTCGCCATCTTGTGAACTTTTTATTCAATCTAGTAAGGTGGCGTTTGAGTTCCAGCCGATGCATTTGCGAAGAAGCTTGGTTATGCCGCACCTCTTAAAGCCGGGCTTATCAAGTCAGGAAGAGAATTTATCGCCATGAACACCGATACTTGGTATTCAGCTTACCACTATTCTCATCCTCCCCGGTCGAAAGATTAGCCGCCATCGATGAACCCGATAAAAAGACCGACTAAACAGAAATTTCTCAAGTGTCCTAAACGAGATACGCTGCTCTTAGTTTCGTGAACTTCAAAGGTGGTCGTTTTTCAATCACGAAAAGGAAAAAAAAATGTTACATGTCTTTGCAACAGAGTTGTAACAAAAGTTCGAGTGAGAAGAATATAGCATTAATTAAATTGTTTACGTCGAGATATATTTATATTTCAATTTTATCATGTTCGATGCTAAAAAAAAATATAATTCCAAGGAGGAAGATATCTTTACATCTACACCAAATCCTTGAAGCATGCTCGGCCGAAATGAGGGAGGAATAATGTTTTGATTCTACTTCATGTCACCATCAAGACCAAAGGTTGCTTCATGTCTCTTTCATCTAATAACACCAAGATTGCTTGGTATCTCATTGAGATTTTCGGCCGATTAGGATGTGTTAGAAGTTTCCTTTTCGCTTTGTTGTATTTTCAGACGGTTGTAAACTACTATATATAGTAGTGTTCGTTGTACTTGTAAGATATCGAGAATCATAATAAACTTTGTATTTCCTTTGAAATATACGTTGAACGAGTTCGACAAACCTTAGTTATTGTTTCGACGAGTCTCGACCTTCTTTGCTTATTCGACTTCCTTTTGTATGCCTCGCTTATTTCCTTGATTCGATCTCGCACTGCTCGTAATTTCATCATTGATTTCAGCTTCGACTCCGCATCCTTATGCACTAATTCGTCACTTGGTAGTGGAATTAGATCTAGTGGTATGTAAGGATTCAAATTGTAAACTACTTCAAATGGAGAGTGTGCCGTGGCATGAGTAGAGATCGATTATAAGCAAACTCCGCATGTGCCGCCGTATCCTCCTTTTGTGTTTTGTTCACTAAGCCTCGCAATGGGCCCCAATTGTTCGATTCACTTTCTTTGTCCGTCGGTTTGAGGATGATGCGAAGTACTAAACAACAGCCTTGGTCCCCACCTTCCTCCATAATGTGTTCCAAAATAGCTTAGAAACCTTGAGTCCCGGTCCGAAACAATAGTTTTGAACTCCATGTAGTCGCACTACCTTCGGAAATACAGTCAAGAACATTACTCGCATCATCGGTTTTGTGACAAGGAACAAAATGAGCCATCTTTGAAAAACGATCGACGACCACCATAATCGCATCCTTACCTCGTTGGTTCGAGGCAAAGCCACAATGAAATCCATTGAGACATCTTCCCACGGCCTCTCCTAATCGGTAAAGGTGTGTAGACTCGCCTTGAACGAACTCTTCGCAATATGGCACGTCACACATTTATCGATTATATTATTAACATCCCCTCGCATCCTCGCCAAGAAAATGTTCTTTAAGCACTTCTAATGTCTTCGCCGAACCAAAGTGGCCACCAAACCTCCCCATGAGCCTCTCGAACCAAAGAATTCTCGAATCGTGTGCCTTGGTAGACAAAGGCGATTTCCTTAAAAAGAAAACCCTCCCGTATCGAAAATTCTCCCACCGGGCCGATTTGCACAGTGGCGAAGGTTTCGCCAAAATCCGCATCACCTTCGTAATACTCCTTTATCAGACGAACCCTAGCAAACGAACATCAAGAGTGGCGAGTAAGGCATAACGCCTAGACAATGCATCCCACAATATTGCTCTTGCCATCCTTATACTTCGAGGAGAAGTGAAATGATTGTAAGAATTCCACCCACTTCGCATGCCCGGGACTTAACTTGTGTTGTCCGTTAATATACTTCAAAGATTCATGGTCCGAGTGTATGATAAAATGCTTTGGTCAAGATAGTGACTCCAATGATCTAGAGCCCTCACAATAGCATAAAACTCCTTGTCGTACGCATAATAATTCGACGAGCACCATTTAACTTCTCGGAAAATAAGCAATAGGTCGCTTTCCCGAATGAGAACCGCTCCAATGCCCACTCCGCTAGCATCATATTCCACCTCAAACGGTTGCGAAAATCGTAATGCTAAGATTGGTGCTTCGCACAACTTCGCCTTCAAATTTGCAAATGACTCGAGCACTTCGCCCAATTAAACGTGCCCTTCTTCAAACATTCGGTTATTGGGCTTGCAATGGTATCAAGTCTCGAATGAATCTTCGTAAAATGAAGCTAGTCCATGGAATGATCTAACCTCCGTCACCGTAGTGGGAACCGCCAGACTTAATTGCTTCGATCTTCGCTTGATCGACCGACACTCCATTCTTTGAAACAACATAGCCAAGAAAGACTATACTTTCACCAAAAATGAGCACTTCTCCTTTTTCCATACAAAGCTGGTCTCTAAGGGTTTCAAGACTTGCCTCAAGTGTTCGAAATGTTCTTGCACCGATCGGTCAGAGATCAAAATATCATCTAAGTATACAACCACAAATTTCCCTAAATGGCTTAAGTACCTCATTCATCAAGCGCATGAAAGTACTCGGTGCATTTGTAAGACCGAATGGCATAACGGTCCATTCATACAGCCCGTGTTTAGTTTTGAAGGTCAGTCTTCCATTCATCTCCTTCTCGCATTCGAATCGTGATAACCACTTCAGATCAACTTTTGAAAAGATCACCGATCCGTAATTCGTCCAACATGTCATCAAGCCTCGAATCGGAAATCGATACTTGATGGTTATGTTGTTCACCGCCGATCACAATACACATCCTCCAAGATCCGTCCTTCTTTGGAACCAAGAATACTGAACCGCACAAGGGCTTCAGCTTTCTCGAACATATCCACGATCCATCGCTTCTTCGATTTGGTTTTGTAATTCCTTTGTCTCCTGGATTACATCTATAGGCAGCTTTGTTAGGCAACGACACACCCGGATGAGGTCGATCTGATGTTCAATCTCGCGAATTGGTGGTAAACCCGACTGCAATTCTTCGGGAAAACATCCGCAAATTCGCGTAATAAGACATCCATCCTTTCGCTCCGCATAACTATGTTACCATTCTCGTGCCTCCTTGTGAACCAACAAGTACACACACTTGCCATCATTAATAGCATGTTCCACCTCCCGCTCGCTAGCAAACATGGCCAGCTTTGGTTTTTCACTCCTACTAGAACTCATAGAGTGAATATCTTGCGTGACATTGGTTTAAGCACAATCTTTTGCCCTTATCCCGTAACTCGTACTCATTGCTTCTTCCTCGGTGTAAAACGTCCCTATCAAACATCCATGGTCTTTCCAACAAGATATGGCATGCATCCATCGAGTACATCACATAATACGTTGTCTTCATATGAACCCATGGCTAGTCCAATCCTCACCGCTTAGTTACCCTTATTTTGCTCCCATCATCGAGCCAATGCAAAGTGTAAGGTTTCGGTGAGCCGTAGTGGTCAGCCCGAGTTTAGTCACCATCTCGCCGAAGCGACGTTGGTGCAACTCCTCCATCAACGATCAAACCGCACCATTTCTTTCCAATTTGACACTTCGTGTGAAAGATTTGATTTCAAGCTTGAATCATTCGATACAGCCTTTGGCCTCGTAGCGCTCGCAGACTAAAGCCGTGTCATAGCTTGGGGCATCATAAGTCTCGTGATTCTTCTCCTTCTTCGCCCTTAATGTCAAAATCAAATACGCCACCCACTTTTCTTCCTCAACCAACAACTCGCCTCTGATCGTGATGCCTTCCCTTAGTGTCACCACTCGCTTGTTCGACAAGCATTTTGATAATGCCCGAATCCTTGACATTTGAAACATCTCACTTTAGCCAAACTTGTCTCCTTCGCACGTAGGTACAGCCGCTTTAGCAGAATCGCAACAGAACCGTGAGTCGGTACAGCTTGCCTTAATGAACTAGATCCGACGCTGGGTTTCAAACTTGATCGAAACTCGGGTTTATACATCTTTATCCCGTTTCGAGCTTCTAGCTTCACACATAACCCACATAATGTATCAAGTCCTCGTATGGATACAGCCCACCGAGTTAGCTATGCTTCTGGTTTAAGCCACGCAAAATCGCGACATCTTCTCGCCTCCTCATTCTCCTCTATTTCTCCCATTAGGTCGATTCTCAAACTCCTCAATGTACTCACCGACATTCAACTTTCCTTGCATGAGATCTGCAATCTTCCCGCATAGGACAACCTGTGATCGTACATATCTTTGCGAAGTTTTCTTTTTAACGAATCCCACGAACGGATCTTTCTTTCCCCGTTTGAGCTCTTCGTGTTTTAATTCCTTCGTACTAAAGTGAAGCTCCTTTCCCCAACTTGAGAATTGCATACTTACACCTCTTCTCATCGTCAAGGTCTTTAAATTCGAACATACGATCAATTTTTCGCTCCCATTCCGTAAACTTCGTGGTCGGTCCCTCCAACGAACTCGAAGCTCGCTCACCTTGAACTCTTCGACATGGCGTGAGGGTCGTTCATAGTCACCACGCCTAGGTTGCCAACGCCGGTCGCAAGTTGCACGCCACGCAGCCGCCACGAAGTTTTGCCAAGAAATCAGCCGTTGAGATCCATAATGCCAAAGATCAAGAACTTGGGCTCCGATACCACTTATGATACGAATTCTCACCGGTTATGCGAATTCGCTATCGATACAAATGAAGGCTTCTTTGACGAGCGGAAGCTATCAGCTAAGAAACCTGCTGAATCGTGACAATACCACATAAAGACTAATATCGCCAACATGAAGGCGGTAATTCGATACACCACAAGACAGAATCGCCCAAATGAAAAGACTCAAACAAGACGCTTGCCTAAGCGACTTTAAGACAGAAACACGCTCAAGGATCGAACAACACTTTATACGAAATATTGATATATAAAATCAGATCGAAAAATAAACAATATCAAACAGGTATAAACAGATGTTTTTATCAAATTAGACCTATAATTTGATAAAGTGATTTCTCCTCAAGACCTATTGAGAATCAATCGATTAGTATTCAAACGCGCCGAATAAAACCAAGTTTTGATGAAAAGCATTCACTGTAAAAACACAAAGTGTTCTCAATTCTTCAACATTCAATAATTTTTTTTTTAATTACATCTCTACTGCAACTATTTATAGTCAAAAGCAGACTTACAATATAACTTAAACTAATACAATCTTAGCTTAGAATAATAAATGATAATAAAAAGGTTCTTCATGTCACTTGTTGACAAAAGTAAAAGTTGGGTATTGTCTACAAGTCAAGTTTGACAAATACTGCTTGCCAAGAATCCCGCCGCTTTTGTAAGAGAAAGTCAACATTCTTTTATTGTTTAATTGCCACTTGAATTTCCTCCTCCCCAAGATGCAAGTTGTCTTTAAGTTACCCTAATTCCGATTATCAATGTAACCTGTGCCTCGTTAGCCTTCGCCCAAGTACGCTGGAGTATGGTCGAGGTGTTTTATGTCAATTTACTTCGCCTTCTTCACTTGGAGTAGTCGGTTTCAGACGTAAATCAACATGGAAGAAGCCAAGCATATGTTGTTTTCAATCCTTGTCAAAAAGTCTTTATAGTTAGTTTAATAAATGCTTGTATTTTAGCTAAATTTTGTGTGATCTTGTTCGCTTTGTTAGAGTTATAATGGCTATATAATAGCCTCATCCTCAACCTTGTAATCAACTTTGAAGCAAGAAAACGAAATACATCACATGTATTCTTGTTGAATGATTTTCAGCACACTTCGATTATAATTCGACGCCTTCGAGTTGTAATTTAATCAATTCTCAATAGGTCTTGAGGAGAGATTGTCTTATCAAACTATAGGTCTAGTTTGATAATTTACTTTCATTTTATTCGTGTTTACGCAAAGCCGAGTGGCCCTACTTTCGGTTGAATCTTACGAGTGTTACACAAAAACGAGTGTTGTGAGGAAACAAATATACCACGTATTTTCCGAATTTACGTATATATCATACATTAATTCGTATCAAGGCAAACTGTAACTCGCCTCGAAATACGCGGCATATTCTCTCACTACAAGAATATCTCGCCAAAATCACCGATGATTTCTCGCTTTGGTCATATAGCACCAATAACCGACACACCCCGATTGAGTAATTTCACCGCTTTCATCATATTAATGATTCTTCCGGAACACCAGATTACCCCCTAAAAACACACTCGACTCCATCGTCTCAAATGATAGTGACCATACGCTACGAACACTAATGATGGCATCATGAGGATCCACCCAATCAATACCCAAAATAACATCATTTCTAGGTAAATCCACCCCGATTAGGTCTCGCTAGCCATACACGGCCATGAAGTCAATCTGACAATTCTTAATCTCACGATCTCCGATAATTCTTCTACCATCCGGTAGACCAATGACATAAGTGCTCACAACTAGTAGCACTACCTGATGTAGTCTACTCAAACATTACTCTAAATGAATGAATGCGATGCACCAAGATCAAAAAGGGTACACATAGGTTGAGATAGAATTTCGAGTGTACTCCGAGATCATCCGGCCTCCGGATCGCCGGTCCTCTTCATCTCATAAATTCGGGGCTTGCTAGCCCCCGCACCGACGCTCCGTCTCGATGACTATGGGCTCCGCCTTTATTCGCCTAATGCTTTAAACGACGCCGACTCAAGAGCCCGATTCTCAACACCGATCGCTCTGGGCCTAAGATGCCGCTGAGCAGTGTCCGAATCTCTTTGGCAAAACGGGCCTTATGCCCATCAATTCCATAGTTGTTGCACGTGATAGTCTACCTCGGACACTTAGTGCTGAAATGACCCTATTCTCCACACTGAAACAGTGATGGCCGAATCGACCACTCTGGACCGAGATTCCACGGGTTTCGCGCCACAGAGGTCGCCGTAAAAGTAGAACCCGCACGAGGCTTCTTGAAGGTTGCCCGACCGCTTTTAGACCGATTGTGATTCTCGATTTCTTGCTAGCATGAAGGTTGTTTGCTTAGCAATCTCCTTAGCAGTAAGCTCATAAGTAAGAGCTTTCGATGAATTCGCCAGGTGGTGCAATTGTGATTGAGCAATCGCATCCGTACGAGGTTTCAACCTCTTATCAAGTACTTGATCTTATCCGCCTTGGAGTGGATAATAGATGAGGCGAAAGGAAGAAGTTCCTCAAATTTCTCGGCGATGGCGAGAACATCATCTTCCGCCGAGGGCCTGGAATGAGTAATTCTGATAACTTGGCCTCCCGAGTGGGTCCGGATAATACCTTTCCATCATGAGATTCTTGAATTGATCCCAAGTACAAGATCCGTCGGTGGCTTTCAAAGATAACCACCAAGAGTGAGCGCTCTTACCTGCATAGTAAGCCTCGATCGAACTTTATGCCCTTCGGGACAATCCACCATAGCAAATAACTTCTCAAAATGTTCAAGCCGTGAATTATATCCGCCGGCTCGATGAACCCTCAAAAGTAGGTGGTTTCTCAAGCAGAGATATCGCCAATGATACTACTCACACTCCTCTCTTGCTCTAAGGTGGCGGCGGAGCTCGTTGATTCTGAAAGCAATGAGTTCTCGCATCGCCTCCATCGACGTGCCATCCGAGTCATTTGGGCCATCATGCCCCGCATAAAAGCGAGTGGATCAACCCGAACACCTTCTCGATTGAGATGTGTCCTGCACAACTCCTGATGGAATGATTATTTACAGTGAATGAGTGGCAAGATTGGGCCGATGAATTGCATTACATGCAAGTTTACGCCTATCTTTAATACGTATTAAAGATGGATGTAAACTCGCATGTAATGCAGCGGAAATATTGTTGATCCTCACAACACTCGAATATGTGTAACACTCGTAAGAAATAACCGAAAGTAGGGCAATTCGGTCGTATGATTAAGAACAATGTGAAGATGATTATCAAACTAGACCAATAGTTTGATAAGATGATTTCTTCTCAAGACCTATTGAGAATCAATCGGATTAATACTCGAAAATGCGCGAATAAAAATCAAGTTTCGTAAAAGTATTTACCAAGAATAGAAATACAAAGTGTATTCTTTCACAATAAAATTCAATGATTTCTACAAAGCTACTCAAAGGCTACTTATAGGAGATGTAGCCTTCTAACCAACCAAGGAATCAAAGATTACAAGATCTTGACATGACAACCAAACATCAAAATAAAAAAAGGATGGAATCAAACAAATGGGAGGGAATCACACAATAAACATAGCTATAAGTCACCCCACATAACATGTAAGTTTAATAATGACATGTGAGGGAAAAGAAAACAACAAAACACACAAAAATCAGCAATAAAAAATTGCCACCATTGACACGGCCGTGTTGCCGACACGGCCGTGTTGCTTGACACGCCGCGGCGCACGCCCCGATCGGGCAGCGACTCGGCCTTGTCGCCTCGAACACGGCCGGCGTCCGGTCAGCCATTTTCGGCGCTCGGGTGAGTAGGACTCACCGTGTCTTGGGACACGGCCGGTTGGGCAGCAAGATGTCGTAATTTCGAAGAGTTCGACTCGACCGTGTCTCGGACACGATCGAGTCCTAAGGCACCAATTTCACATATCCGGACATCTCGCATGGGCCGTGTTGACGACAGGCCGAGTTCTTGGTAGTGATTTGGCGCTTCCGCACAGGACACGGCCGTGTCATATGACACGCCGAGACTTGGCAACTTGTTCCTCCTCGCTTTGTGTCCATTTTCTCACCGAAGTATGTAGGTGCATGTGCATACAATGTTGTATCGTTATTTACGCCAATTCTTACTTCGCTTTCTTCATTTGATATGTCAATATCGCATCACCAAGTACCCTTCAAAGGAGTTAGCTAGGGCACTCGAGGTCGCTCACCGGATCGGGTCCGCTGAGTAGCGTCTCTACTTTCTCCTTGGTCACTACCAGCTTTCTTATATCTCCTAGGAAGGCTGGTGCTGGTGGGTGTGAGCCATCTCACAACATGTTTGCGGCTCTTTCTGGTATTGCCGACGATATTGAGGTTGAGGTTCCTGAGTTTGTCAACACATCGCTCTGTTCTAGTTCTTCTCCTTTGGGCCCTAATATTGATGCAGCCCGGATTGATGGTGTTAAATGATCCCTATTGCTGTGTGGAATGTTCGTGCACTTACCGGACTGATCATCAGATCTCGGTCCGGGAGGTAATTAGTTCGTTTAATCTTTGTTGTATTATTCTGGATGAGACGCGTGTCTTAGTTGGTAGCTTTGGTCGTGTTTCTTCATTTATTTTTGGGTCTTGGCAGGGTTCTCTGATTACAGAGGGGCTTGGGAAGAGGATCTGATCGGGTGGGACCCCGGTTCTCAGATTCGTGGATATTATTGCTATTGAGTCGCAGCTATTCATTGTCGTGTTACTCTGTTGCTCGACTCATCTTGTCTTCTGGTTACCTTCGCCTATGGTTCTAATGATCTTATTGAGAGGCGGTTGTTGTGGCAGTATCTCACTGATTTCCCTGTTTTACATGCGGATGAGCCTTGGGTTATTATGGATGATTTTAATGCTGTTCTGGATACTAGTGAGATTTTGGGAGGTGAAGCTCCTCATTCTGGCGATGAGCCGCCCCTGGTGGAGTTCACGGAGATTTGCAGGCGTGCGGATATTGAGACTCTTCCGATGGTTGGCTCTTGGTTCTCCTGGCATATTACAAGAGCCCATCTCCAAGATCTTTATGGAAACGTCTTGATAGGGTGTTGGGAAACCCGTAGTGGTTCATTGATCACACTGATCGTACTTACTCATGTGATCTGCCGCGGACCTCTAATCATAGCCCCCCTTATTCTGGGTCTTGATAGTTTGCCTCACTGCAGAGGTAAAAAGTTCAGATTTGATAACTTCCTTGCTGACTCTGAGGATTTCCTCCCGGCGGTTTGGGATACTTTGCGTCATCATATTGTGAGGGGGCCGTTTTATGCGATTTGTCGTAAGTTGGAAGCCCTTAAGCCCGTTTTTCACGCCATGAGGAAGAGAAAAGGGATTTCGCATCAATGTCGCACTGCTACATCGCTCCTCTATTCTTCTCGTAGTATCCTTAGGGACCATCCCATGGACGACTCGGTTTTATTGTTAGAGAGATGTTGTCGGTGGGTTTTCTCACTGCCGTGGCTCACGAATGCCTTCGCCAAGCCGGCCAAGTTGGCCTGGCTTAAGAATGGGGACCAGTGTACTGCCTTCTTCTTCCGGCGGATTGCTTCTAGGCAAGTCAGATCTCGTATTTATAGACTTAATACGGAGGATGGTACTGAGTTGACTAGCCCTGCTCTTATTAAAAATGAGGTTGTTAAGTTCTATGAGAGACTGTTGGGTTACTCTATGCCTTTATCTTTCAGTCAGGTTAGGCCTTTTATTTCGTCTTCGCTTTCGCCTGACGTTGTGGTGCACATGGTTAGACCTGTTACTGCTAATGAGGTTCGTTCTGTGTTCTTCGAGTTTGATACGATATCTAATATTCCAATCGAAGAAGCTCCAATAAAAATCGACATCCACGACGATGCAAATTCGCATGGCCATGCATCATTATACTTGGGAGAAAAGAATACGCGATCGAGTTACGTTGTTAATCTAACAGAGTAACGAAACTCGACGACGGAATCTGTCCGAAAGCATGAAAATTCGTACAAGACATGCATGAAAGGTACATCACTTGACTTCATATCTTTGACAAGATAATGAAGATATTCTCCTTCCCCACCATGATAACAAACGGCCGAAACAACAAGATTTGAAGAAGACTTTCATCCTTCATGTCATTTTCCCTCAAGTCATGATCACCATAATAATTCCAAAGGGGTGATATCATATCTTCAAAAATCCTCCTATTCCCTACTTGAAGAATACGGCCGAATTGAAGACATTTGGTGAATATTTTCTTCTTGTCACCATCACAAGTCCAAGATTACTTCATGTCTTAATCACCTAATAAAACCAAGATACTTGGTATCTCCTCGATATTTTCGCCGATTGATGTGTTACTAGAAGCTTCGCTTTCTCGCTTTGTTGTATTTTCTTACGGTTGGAAACTACTATATATAGTAGTACTCGTTGTATTTGTAAGATATCTTGAATATTAATAAACCTTGTATTTCTTTGAAATATACGCTGAACGAGTTCAACAAAACTTTAGTTATTATTTCGACGCGTCTCGAATTATAACTTGATCGATTCTCAATAGGTCTTGGGAAGAGATTACCTTTATCGAGTTATAGGTCTAGTTCGATAAAACACATTCAAACCCATACACTATCCTACATCCCGCCGAAACCGTATAAATTTCGCCACCACTTTTTATTTTGTCAGACGACGAAGTTGTCAGACGAGCGAGTCCTCATTGCTCAAATTGTCAGACGAGCGAGTCTTGCTGTTCGGAAGTGCTATATCGACGAAGTTATCATTGCTCGAATCGCCAGAGCGGCTTGCTTCATTTCGGCCGAGTATCGCTCGCTACCGTACGTGAAAGAGTCTTCATTGCATCGAGAGAGAATTCAGATTAAGTGGTATCGTAGACATTTGTCTCACGCTTCTCGACGTTACTCAAGAAGATGGCATTCACCGATGAAGAAGTAGCACAACTACGTGACGCTCTTCGCGCTTACCGGAGCCCGTAATCCATGCACGACGAGGATACGACACCATGCATGAACCACGACATGCCGATGAATACAAGACAAGCGAACTTTCGAGTTCGTAGGCGGCACCGACTCCCGAGGTTTATTTGGAGTGGGAAAGAAAAATTGAACGAATGTTTGAATTCAAGGATCTCAATGACGAGGTACGTAAGTATGCGATTCTCAAACTTGGAAAGGAGCTTCCTTTGGTTTGAGCGAATGAAGACACAAAGAGTTCGTGGCTTTAAAAGAGAAGATACGTCGTGGATTCTCTAAAAAGAAACTACGAAAAAGATATGTCCCGCCACGCACATGTTAAGCTTGTATCGAAAAATTTCTGACCTCACGCAAGGAAAGCTAAGTGTCGAGGAGTACATCGAGGAGTTTGAAAACTTATCCTTGATGGGAGAACTTGAAGAAAGCGAAGAATTGCGGATGTCCTGCTTCCTACGAGGTTTGAACAAAAATATTGCTAATTCCGTGGAACTCTACCCCTATTCCGACTTTGATACTTTATGCGGACTTTGCATAAAGTTGGAAAATCAAAACAAAACAAAACTTTCTAAACCCGAATTCCCATCTAAATACGGAAATACCAATTTTGGCGCGAGTTCTAGCTCGCTTTCCAAAATCACCACAAGCCAACCTGCTACTACCATTCAAAACTCCTATCACCCCAAAAGAAACAAGCCTATCTAAAGTCCGTGTTTCAATGTCAAGGATTTGACACTATCAAAGTGCTTGTCCAAATCGGAGAATTGTGACGTTACGAGAAGCCATAGCCGCCCGAGAAGAATTACTAGTCAAGAAGAAAGAATTGGCGACGTTTTTAACTTAGAAGTCGACGAAGAAGAAGAAGAATGCGAGGCATACGATGCCCCGAACTATGACACGAACCTCGCCCTTCGCATGTTACAAACGAAGGCAGCCCCGAGTGACGAAGAACAACGAGACTAAATCTTCCACACAAAGTGTCGTGGTCGAGATAAATGGTGTAGCTTGATCATTGACGGTGGAAGTTGTACAAACGTGGCATCAAGCGAGATGGTCTCAAAACTCGGTTTGATCACCACGGCCCATCCAAAGCCGTATGCACTCCATTAGCTCGATGATGGAAACAAGGTGAAAGTATCAAGGCAAGTGAAGGCCTGACTCACCATGGGTTCGTATGGTGATGATATTACATGCGATGTACTACCGATGGACGATGTCACGTGTTATTAGGAAGACCTTGGTTATTTGATCGACGTACTACATCGAGGAGGAGTAACGAGTATGAGTTACGTGACAAAGGTAAAAATTGTTCTTAAACCTATGTCACCTCAAGCTTTCCGACGATGAGTTCAAAAAGTCAAGGACCAAAACTTACGATGTTTGCAAACGAAAGAAGTCGAACACGCCATTGACGATGGCGAACGTGTTTATTTGATGATGATGATCAAAGAGGTCCAAATCTTGCCACCAAATCACACCACGAAGAAGAGATAGATGCACTATTACACGAGTTCTCTGATGTATTTCAAGACTTGCCTCTGTAGGATTACCACCTATCCGCTAATTGAACACCAAATTGATCTTGTACCAGAGCTCCATTACCGAACAAAGCGGCGACGTTGTAATCCCAAGAAACCAAAGAACTACAACGCCAAATTGATGAACTCATGAATCACGGATATGTCCGAGAAAGTTTAAGTCCGTGTGCGGTTCCAAATTCTACTTGTACCAAAAAAGACGGATCATGGCGAATGTGTATTGACAAGAGAGCCGTGAATAACATCACCGCAAGTATCGGTTCCCATTCCGAGACTAGACGACATGTCGACGAGTTACATGGCTCGGTTATATTTTCCAAAGTTGATTTACTGAGCGGATACCATCAAATTCGCATGCGAGAGGGAGACGAATGGAAAACGGCATTTAAAACAAAGAACGGACTTTACGAATGGGTTGTGATGCCATTCGGCCTCACTAACGCCCCAAGCACTTTTATGAGGTTGATGAACGAGGTTCTCAAACCTTTCTTGGGAAAGTTTGTTGTCGTATACCTAGACGACATTTTGATCTACAATGATCCTTAGAGGAACATCTCGAACATTTGCGGCACGTATTTGAGACGCTAAGGGAATGTAAACTTTATGGAAAGCGGAGAAGTGTACTTTCCTAGTCGAGAGTCTTGTCTTTCTCGGCTATGTTGTTTCGAAGAAGGAGTTTCGCCGACCAAGAAAAGGTCGCTGCAATCAAGTCGTGGCCGACCCCAAAGACAATCACTAAGTACGATCATTTCATGGCCTCGCTTATTTTTACCGACGATTCATACGGACTTTAGCACCATCTCCACTCTATCACGGAGTGTCTAAAAAAGGAACCTTTGCATGGAACGAGGCGGCCCAAAAGGCTTTTGAAAAATTAAAGGGAAAGTTATGTGAAGCGCCGATTTTGACGTTACCCGATTTTTCACAACCGCTTGAGGTGGAATGCGACGCTAGCGGAGTTGGAATCGGGCAAGATTTATTCAAAGAGGTCCCCATCGCCATTTTTCTGAGAAATTAAGTGGCGCCCGAGTGAATTATTGTACTTACGACAAGGAGTTCTACGCCATCGTGAGAGCACTCGATCATTGGAGTCACTATTTACGCTCAAACATTTCGTGTTACATTCGATCACGAGTCGTTGAAATACATCAATGACAAAGCAAGCTAAGCCCGAGACATGCAAAATGGGTGGAATTTCTACAATCTTTTCACTTTTCATCCAAGTACAAAGACGGAAGAGTAATATAGTGGCGGATGCACTATCAAGACTCGGATGCCTTCCGCCGATTCTAGATGTTCGCTTGTTGGGGTTCGAGACTTTGAAAGATCATTACAATGACGATTCGACTTCGGGAAATTTTTAACCGTTGTAAGACGGCCCCGTACGAGGAATTTGTTTTACAGATGGCTTTCTTTTCAAGGGAAATAAATTATGTGTGCCGAGACATACAATTCGGGAATTGCTAGTTCGGGAGGCGCACGGAGGAGGGCTAGCCGGTCATTTCGGCTCGACTAAGATCAGAGGTGCTAAAAGAACATTTCTTTTGGCCAAAGATGTATGGTGAGGTAAGCACAATCGTGAGTAAATGCGTCACTTGTCACATGATGAAAAGTTCGCTCAAGTCAAGTACATACATGCCGCTGCAATACCATGCACCGTGGAGGATGTCTCGATGGATTTTATTGTGGCTTTACTCGTACTCAACGAGACAAAGACTCGATCATGGTGGTCGCCGACCGCTTTTCAAAATGGCTCACTTTATAGCATGCCACAAACCGATGATGCAAGCAATGTGGCGGACTTGTACTTCCGGAAGTAGTTCGCTTACACGGAGTTCCAAAACTATCGTGTCGGATCGAGATTCTAAATTTCGAGTTACTCGAATACTTTATGGAGAAAAGTGGGTACTAAACTCCTATTCAAGACCTCACATCACCCACAAACCGATGGATGCACTGAGGTGACTAATCGAACCTTGGGAGCATTATTGCGAGGATTGGTGAATAAAACACAAAAAGATTGGGACGTTAAACTTGCACATGCGGAATTCGCATACAACCGATCACCGCCGCCACGGCCCATTCACCTTTGAAGTAATATACTAATAAATCCGCACATGCCATCGATTTGATTCCCTTGCCGAGCAACGAATTGGTTCACAAAGACGCCGAATCAAAACTCAAATCAATGATGAAGTTACATGAAAAGATACGGAACGGATTAAAGAAGTGAATGAAATTTAGAAACTAAGTCTAACAAAAATAAAAAAGCGAGATTATTTGATGTTGGCGACTTAGTTTCGATACATTTGAGAAAAGAAAGATTCCTAAGCAAACGGAAGAACAAATTGATGCCGAGAGCCGAAGGTCCGTATAAAATTGTGGGAAAAGTGAACGACAACGCATACAAAGTCGAACTTCCGGCGAATACGGAGTACACGCGACATTCAACGTAGGTGATCTCTCGCCTTACCTTGACGACGATGGCATTACGGAATTGAGGTCAATTCCTTTCAAAGAAGGAGGGAATGATACGATATCTAATATTCCAATCAAGAAGCTCCAATAAAAATCGACATCCACGACGATGCAAATTCGCATGGCCATGCATCATTATACTTGGGAGAAAAGAATACGCGATTCGAGTTACGCTGTTAATCGGAACAGAGTAACGAAACTCGACGACGGAATCGGTCCAAAGCATGAAAATTCGGCCAAGACATGCTTGAAAGGGACTCACTTGACTTCATATCTTTGACAAGATAATGAAGATATTCTCCTTCCCCACCATGATAACAAACGGCCGAAACAACAAGATTTGAAGAAGACTTTCATCCTTCATGTCATTTTCCTCAAGTCATGATCACCATAATAATTCCAAAGGGGTGATATCATATCTTAAAAATCCTCCTATTCCCTACTTGAAGAATACGGCCAATTGAAGACATTTGGTGAAGATCTTCTTCATGTCACCATCACAAGTCCAAGATTACTTCATGTTTTAATCACCTAATAAAACCAAGATACTTGCATCTCCTCGATATTTTCGCCGATTGGTGTGTTACTAGGAAGCTTCGCTTTCTCGCTTTGTTGTATTTTCTTACGGTTGGAAACTACTATATATAGTAGTACTGTTGTATTTGTAAGATATCTTGAATATTAATAAACCTTGTATTTCTTTGAAATATACGCTGAACGATTTCAACAAAACTTTAGTTATTATTTCGACGAGTCTCGAATTATAACTTGATCGATTCGCAATAGGACTTGGGAAGAGATAACCATTAACGAGTTATAGGTATAGTTCGATCAAACACAATCAAAACCAAACACTATCCTACATCCCGCCGAAACCGTATAAATTTCGCCACCACTTTTTATTTTGTCAGACGATGAGTTGTCAGACGAGCGAGTCCTCATTGCTCAAATTGTCAGACGAGCGAGTCTTACCGCTTCGAAGTGCTATATCGACGAAGTTATCATTGCTCGAATCGGCCAGAGCGGCTTGCTTCATTTCGCCGAGTAATCGCTCGCTACCGTACGTGAAAGAGTCTTCTCATTGCATCGAGAGAGAATTCGACAGAGTTTGATAAGGACAAGGCCCCGCCCCGATGGTTTTAATGTCAGCTTACCGACGGGCTTGGCCGATTGTGGGGGTGAGATTTCATTTGCTATTATGCATTTCTTTGCTACGATAAGTTTGTCGTGCATTAACTCTACGATCATTTCTCTAGTTCCAAAGTAGCCTTACCTAGGAGCATGTCGGATTTTAGACCGATCTCTTGCCGCAACTTATTATATAAGGCTATTTCAAAATTATTGTTCAACGATGCGTGATAGCTCGATGCGCTTGATCGACCCTACTGACGGATTTTATTCCCGGGACAAGGATTAGTGATAATATCCTTCTTGCGTAGGAACTTTTTCATGGTTATGGGCAGAGGGGGATGCCTAGACGGTGTGTGTTTAAAGTTTTTTTTTTTAGGGAAAAGTCAATCGCATAAATAAATAAGAGTGGCCAAGAAAGGTCAATACCCGACAACCATATAGAATGGTGCACCAAACAACGAATAAAGAGCAAAAGTAGGAAAACAAAGCCTACGAACAAATGGCTACCAAAGCTACAAAGCCTCGAAAGATACAAACAAAAGAGGAACTACCAAGCTATCCTCCAAATACGACGAAGAGCCACAGAGATAGAGAACGAGCCGCCATCTATGAGAGATAATATCACGAACAAGACCTATCCTCGGAAAGTAACCGAATGAGGATCTCGACGGCTCGCCAAACCTCCTCTCGCTCCTCTCCGCCAAATCAAATAGACCAACGCAAAGAAGAAGAATACGGTAAGCCACGCTGACCACGTGCTTACCTCTCCACCTCCTAGCACCCCACAATACCCCTGAGCTCCACACAGAGTGAGGCCAACGAAAGCGGACGGCCCTCCTAGCAATAGAAATACACCTCCTAGAATAAGGGCACTGAAAGAATAGGTGGGAGTGCGTCTCTACCGCCATACCACAAAGGACACAAATCCCATCAATATGCCGGCCAAGGCTTATCCATAGTCGATAACCGCTCCCGAATAGCCAACCAGAGGATGAAAGAGTGTCTCGGATCTTTCCCGGTCCGTGCAAGAGCGGAGCCTAAGGAACAGGGGCGAATAACCTCCGAGGAACCGAAGAGCAGAAGAGGATGAAAAAATTCCCGAACTAAGCGGCCTCCATAAAACGCGGTCCCGACCCCCATTAATAGGTGGCAAAGGTATAATCCGCAAAAGCTCGGGCCTATCCACCACCGCCACTCCTAAGAACCTCAACAATAACCGAACCAAGCCTAGCACCCACGCTGATGCCGACCACAGAGGAGCTCTAGAACGGAATGCCTAATCACACCCATAGAATGCCAGGGTCCGACCACAAGAAGAAGGATGAGCCATATCCAATGGAATATCAAATGCTCCCATAACAAGGGGACGCAGCTTAAGCCGACGCCAATACCAAGTCAAGCAGAGAAACACCGAGGTCCCGTAAAGAACACCGCCGCAACCTAAAAGTCCGAACCCAATTAACCTGCATGCAACGATTAGAGCCCGTGATAAGAGCCCGATATGACGAGCCATCGCGCCCGATTCGGAGCCTCAACGGAATGATGCCACGGCCCCCACAATCCACATCCAAGCAAACCTTAGCCTGTGCCACCTTGGCTGTGCCCGAATCATGAGAACTCGCCAGAGGAACCGCCTGATACGCTTCTCAATCAAAGAGAGAACGCCTTAGGCAAAATAAAAATACCAAATTCCAATAAATATGTAAAGAAGATAAGACAGAGCGAATAAGCCGGCACCGACTGCCATGGAAAGAGCAAGATTAGCCTACGAACTCGCATTTACCATCAATCGAATCAATCAAAGGGGAACACATAGCAATTGTCACTTTGAAGTAATCAAGGGAACTCCCAAATACCTCACAGAAGTCGACTTAGTCAAACCCTAACAACTGCTGGAACTGGGCCCCCTGCACCTGAGCACTAGCTGAAAGAAAGATATTACTCTAAATATCTTTACTATTGTTTAAAGTTGACCTTATGAAAGCTTATGACACTGTTGAGTGGGATTTTGTACTGATTTCTCGCAGCTGATGGGTTTCATCACTGCTCATCGCCCGGATCAGGAGTGCATCACCACTACCGCCTTTTCGGTATCCTTGAATGGTGATGCCGAGGGATCTTTAGAGGTCCTAGGGGGTTCCTACAGTGAGACCCCATCTCTCCTTATCTCTTTGTTATTATTATGGAGGTGCTTCATGGGATTATTTCTCGTGAGATTGCTCAGACCCAGGGGTTCCAGTACCACTGGAAGTGTGAGGCTACCCGAACTTTATGCTAGCCTTTGCAGATAATCTCCTTCTTTTCTGTAATCCAGATGAGCATGCAAAAGTGGCTTGGTCTAAGGTTTGCTTGCATGTAGTGTGTGGTGGCCTTGGTATTACTCCGTTGAGGGTTCGTAATCAGCCCTTACGACCCGCCATATTTGGGCTCTCCGGGCCGGGTCTTCTCGCCTGCTTGGGCTGGGCCGGGTACGCTCGTATATAGTTCAACAAAGTTGTTCTTTCCGGGATATTCCTATCTCTCAGCGCCTTCTTGGTATTGGAAACACTAAGCCGCATCCTCTTGTCATGGGAGCGTTTCAAGATTCTCGTTGGTGATGGCCTCGCTCCATTTATGGTCGGATCCTTGGCACCCTATGGGTTTGATTAGGCATTCTCGCCTAGAGCGCCTCTTTCGACCGGCATTTATGTGCATGCCCGCCTTGGCTCGTTATTTCGATGTTCTTTGGGTTTAGCCGGTGGTTGATCGCTTTGAGTTTCGCTGGTTGTTTCGCTCTCCCTCCCATCTATGGAGGCCATGATCGCATCTCTCGAGACCGCAAAGCTCGTGATCCTATTCTTCCTCGTCCGCTCTTCGATTCCTTAGAGCGTATTCTCCTTCTATTCCGTGGGCTCCTCTCCTTCTTGGTCCCGGAAGATTCCTAGGCACTCCTTCATGTTATGGTTGGCTATTCAGAGCGTCTGTCGACTATGGATAAGCCTTGGCAGCAGATGTAGATGGTATTTCAGGTCCTTTGTGTGATGGAGTTAGAGTCTCATTCTCGCTTATTCTTCATGTACCCTTACTCTACTAGGTGTATCTCTATTGCTAGGAGGGAGGTAAAACTTTGTTGGGCTCACTCGAGTGGAGTACGGGTATTCTTTGGGCGGCTAGAGGTAGAGAGGTAAGCATGTGGTTAACGTGGCTTACCGTATCTTTTTAGCAATGATGGTCTACTTACTCGCAGGAGCGTAATGAGAGGAGATTCGGCCGAGGCGCGTGATCCACACACGCTACTTTCTCGCGGATTGGTCTTATTCGTGACATTATCTCTCGTTGGTCGCCTCATTCCTTATCCGCCGTTAGCGATTTGGAGGATTGCTTGGTAGTCCCATTGTAACTCTTTTCTTTTATTATTTTTCCGTTTCGTGCCGTTGGTGCACCTTCTGTAATGGTTGCTGGGTACTGGCCTGCCTTGTTGGCCAATCTTATTTATTTAATGCAATTGACTTTTCCAAAAAAAAAACACCATCAATACAATCAATAATCCAATAGGAATACACAACTCAAGGTTACGAAAACATCTAATCGAAATCCCCAATTCCGTATCAACCTTCAAAGTGTTCTTGAATAATCCTCCAACAATCTAATGATAATTCATAAAAACTCATAATCATACATATATCCCTTAACATATCATGATTATAACATCCAAAGCATCATGCTCCAACTCAAAATTGAATCTAGGGTTGAAGAAATTACCTTGGATTTAGGATGAAGAAGCCAAGTAGATGTTGTTAATCCACACCAAGAACTCAAAGAGGACGAAATCTCTGAGATTGAAGATGCCAAATTGCCCAAAAATTCGCCCGGAAGTCGCCCACAGAGAGAAGGAAGGAGAAAGGGGATGAAATGAACTTCTCTCCCAAAAATCCGCTGAAAAAGGGTGATCTGACTCGCGTGCCGTGGCGCGGACCGAGTGTGTCGCGACTCACGGCTTAAATCCACGAGCAGGCTCCCAGCTAGTGCTGCGGCACGGCCAGCAGAGGGCCGCGGCGCGCGGTACAGCCGCCAATTCTAATACTACATAGTAAAGCCGCGCGCGCAACCCCTCAGGCCGCGGCGCCCACTATTCGGCCCAAAAAGTGATAAAAATGACCCGTGAAGAGAATAAATGATACGAATTACGAAGTAATACGATAAAACACAACGGAAGATTAACACGCTTACAATATGGATCGAAATTACAAAGGTGATGGACGAATTTTATGTGGGATTCGGCCGTGATGAGTAAGATGTACGGAGTTTGGTGTGTTTTTATCGAACTAGACCTATAACTCGATAAAAGGGTAATCGCTTCCCAAGACCTTTTGAGAATTGATTAAAGTTAAAATCTCAAACTCGCCGAAACAATAACTAAGGTTTGTCGAACTCGCTCAACGTATATTTCAAAGGAAATACAAAGTTTATTATGATTCTCGATGATTTACAAGTACAACGAACACTACTATATATAGTAGTTTACAACCGCATTTAAAATACAACAAAACGAAAAAGGAAACTTCCTAACACATCATTTCGCCGAAAATCACAAGAAGATACCAAGCAATCTTGGTCTTTATTTCATGATGGTGACATGAGAGATTCTTGATGAAAGTCTTCACAAATCTTTCCTTTTGCAAGCATCCAAATCGCCGATCCTTAACAAGATATGGGAGATAATGACATGAAGAAGAAAGTCTCCTCTATCTTCAAGCTTCGCCGTATGTGTACATGGTGGGGAAGGAGAAGATAACTTCATTATCTTGTCAAGATATGAAGTCCAAACATGTCCCTTTCAAGCATGATATGGCCGATCCATCATGCTTGACCGATCCGCCGCCGAATTCTACGTTACTCCGATTCCGATTAACAACGTAACTCCAATCCGCTTAACATTTTCTCCTAAGTATAACGATGCATGGCCATGCGAATTTGCATCATCATGGATGTCGATTTTTATCTGAGTTTCTTCGATCGAATATTAGATATCGTATCATTCCTCCGTCTTTGAAAGGAATTGACCTCAATTCCGCAATGCCATCGCCGCCAAGATAAGGTGAGAGATCACCTACGTTGAATGTCGCGTGTACTCCGTATTCGCCTAAGTTCGACTTTGTATGCGTTGTCGCTCACCTTTCCACAATTTTGTACGGACCTCGGCTCTCGGCATCAATTTGTTCTTCCGCTTGCTTGGGAATCTTTCTTTTCTCAAATGTATCCAAACCAAGTCGCCAACATCAAATAATCTCGCCTTTTATTTTGGTTCGACTTCCGCTTGTATATTTCATTTACTTCTTTAATCCGCTCCCGTATCTTTCGTAACTTCACCATTGATTTGAGTTTTGCTTCGCGCCTTTGTGAACCAACCGCTGTTCGGCAGGGAATCAAGTCCAATGGCAAGTGCGGATTTAATCCGTATACTACTTCAAAAGGTGAATGGGCCGTGGCATAACCGGTGATCGGTTGTATGCGAATTCAGCATGAGCAAGTTTAACGTCCCAATCTTTCTCGAAGTTTTATTTACCAACCTCGTAATAATGCTCCTAAGGTTCGATTAGTTACCTCGGTCTCGTCTGGTTTGCGGGTGATGTGAAGTACAATAGGAGTTTAGTACCGACTTTCCTCCATAAAGTATTCCGTATAACTCGAAATTTGGAATCTCGATCCGACACGATAGTTTTGGCACTCCTGTAAACGAACTATTTCCCTAAATACAAGTCCGCCACATTGCTTGCATCATCGGTTTTGTGGCACGCGACAAAGTGAGCCATTTTCAAAAACGGTCGACGACCACCTTGATCGAGTGGTTGGATCGTTTAGTACGAGGTAAAGCAACAATAAAATGCATCGTGACATCCTCCCACGGCCGTAACGGTATCGGCAACGGCATGTATGTACTCGACTTGAACGAACTTTTCATCATATGACAAGTTACGCATTTGCTCACGATCAGGCCGACGCCACCATACATCTTCGCCAAAAGAAATGTTCTTTTAGCACTCTACAGCCTTGGTCGAGCCAAGTGACCGCTAGTCCTCCTCCGTGCGCCTCCCGAACCAAAGAATTCCCGAATTGTATGTCTCGCACACATAATTTATTCCCTTGAAGAGAAAGCCATCCTCAGAAACAAATTCCTCAGACGGGCCGTTTTACAACGGTTAAAAATTTCCCGAAATCCAAATCGCCGTGGTAGTGATCTTTCAAAGTCTCGAATCCCAACAAACGAACATCTAGCATCGACAAGAAGGCATACCGCCTCGACAAAGGCATCCGCCACTACATTACTCTTCCGTCTTTGTATTTGGATGAAAAGTGAAAAGATTGTAAAAATTCCACCCATTTTGCATGTCTCGGCTTAGCTTACTCATCCGCTGATATATTTCAACGACTCGTGATCCGAATGTAGCACGAAATGTTTCAACGCAGATAATGACTCCAATGATCGAGTGCTCTTACGATCGCATGTAACTCTTTGTCGTAAGTACAATAATTCACTCGGCGCCACTTAGCTTCTCCGAAAATAGGCAATGGGACGGCCTCTCAATGAGCACGCCCGATTCCAACTCCGCTAGCGCCGCATTCTACCTCAAACGGTTGTGAAAAATCGGGCAACGCCAAAATCGCCACATAATTTTCCCTTTAAGTTTTCAAAAGCCTTTTGGGCCGTCTCGTTCCAAGCAAAGGTTCCCTTTTTCAGACACTCCGTGATAGGACTGGATATAGTGCTGAAGTCCCGTATGAATCGTCGGTAAAAAGAAGCGAGGCCATGAAATGACCGTACCTCCGTGATTGTCTTTGGGGTCGGCCACGACTTGATTGTGATACGATATCTAATATTCCAGTCGAAGAAACTCCGATAAAAATCGACATCCATGATGATGCAAATTCGCATGGCCATGCATCGTTATACTTAGGAGAAAATGTTAAACGGATTGGAGTTACGTTGTTAATCGGAATCGGAGTAACGTAGAATTCGACGACGGGATCGGTCCGAAAGCATGATGGATCGGCCATATCATGCTTGAAAGGGACATGTTTGGACTTCATATCTTGACAAGATAATGAAGTTATCTTCTCCTTCCCCACCATGTACACATACGGCCGAAGCTTGAAGATAGAGGGGAGACTTTCTTCTTCATGTCATTATCTCCCATATCTTGTTAAGGATCGCCGATTTGGATGCTTGCAAAAAGGAAAGATTTGTGAAGACTTTCATCAAGAATCTCTCATGTCACCATCATGAAATAAAGACCAAGATTGCTTGGTATCTTCTTGTGATTTTCGGCCGAAATGATGTGTTAGGAAGTTTCCTTTTTTCGCTTTGTTGTATTTTCAGACGGTTGTAAACTACTATATATAGTAGTGTTCGTTGTACTTGTAAATCATCGAGAATCATAATAAACTTTGTATTTCCTTTGAAATATACGTTGAACGAGTTCGACAAACCTTAGTTATTGTTTCGACGAGTTTCGAGATTTTAACTTTAATCAATTCTCAAAAGGTCTTGGGAAGCGATTACCCTTTATCGAGTTATAGGTCTAGTTCGATAAAACACACCAAACTCCGTACATCTTACTCATCACGGCCGAATCCCACATAAAATTCGTCCATCACCTTGTAATTTCGATCCATATTGTAAACGTGTTAATCTTCCGTTGTGTTTTATACGATTACTTACGTAATTCGTATCATAAGTGGTATCGAGACACTTGTCTCACGCTTCTCGACATCAAGAAAATGGCATTCACCGATGAAGAAGTAGCACAACTACGTGACGCTCTTCGTGGCTTGCCGAGCCTTAATCCATGCACGACGAGGACATGACACCATGCATGCACCACGACATGCGGATGAATACAAGACCAAATGAACTTCCGAGTTCGTAGGCGGCACCGATCCTCAAGTTTATCCGGAGTGGGAAAGAAAATTGAACGAATGTTTGAGTTCAAGGAGCTCAATGACGAGGTACGTTGCAGTACGCGATCCTCAAACTTGGAAAGGAGCTTCCCTTTGGTTTGAGCGAATGAAGACGCAGAGAAGTCGTGGCCGAAAGAGAAGATACGCTCGTGGATTCCCTAAAAGGAAACTACGAAAAGATATGTCCTGCCACACACAAGCTAAGCCCTGTATCAAAAATTTCTGACCTCACGCAAGGAAAGCTCAGTGTCGAGGAGTACATCGAGGAGTTTGAAAACTTATCCTTGATGGGAGAACTTGAAGAAAGCGAAGAATTGCGGATGTCCCTGCTTCCTACGAGGTTTGAACAAAAACATTGCTAATTCCGTGGAACTCTACCCCTATTCTCGACTTCGATACTTTATGCGGACTTTGCATAAAGTTGGAAAATCAAAACAAAACCAAACTCTCTAAACCCTAATTCCCACCTAAATACGGAAATACCAACTTTGGCGCGAGTTCTAGCTCGCTTCCAAAACTCGTCACCACAAGCCACCACATTACCATTCCAAAACCCCTACCACACCAAAAGAGACGAGCCTATCTAAAGTCCGATGTTTCAAATGTCAAGGATTTGGACACTATCAAAGTGCTTGTCCGAATCGGAGGATTGTGACGTTACGAGAAGCCCTAGCCGCCCGAGAGGAATTATTAGCCAAGAAGAAAGAGTTGGAGACGTTTTTAACTTAGAAGCCGACGAAGAAGAAGAATGCGAGGCATACGATGCCCCGAACTATGACACGAACCTTGTCCTTCGCATGTTGCAAACGAAGGCAGCCCCGAGTGACGAAGAACAACGAGACTAAATCTTTCACACGGTGTCGTGGTCGGAGAGAAATGGTGTAGCTTGATCATCGACGGTGGAAGTTGTACAAACGTGGCATCAAGCGAGATGGTTTCAAAACTCGGCTTGGTCAACACGGCTCATACTAAGCAGTATGCAGTAGTTTGGCTCGATGACGGAAACATAGTGTTGGTTTGATGAGTAGTGTAGGTCTGTCTCACGTTGGGTTAGTATGGCGATGTCATTACGTGCGTTGTACTACCTATGGACGATGTCACGTGTTATTAGAAGACCGTTATTTGATCGGGACGCATTACATCGAGGGAGGAGTAATGAGTATGAGCTACGTGACAAAGGTAAAAAATTGTCCTTAAACCTATGTCACCTCAAGCTATCCTGGACGATGAGTTCAAAAAGTCGAAGGGCCGAAACTTACGATGTTTGCAAACGAAAGAAGTCGAACACGCCATTGACGATGGTGAACGTGTTTATTTGATGATGATCAAGGAGGTCCAAATCTTGCCACCAAATCGCAAAATGAGGAGGAGATAGATGCACTATTACACGAAGTTTTCTGACGATTTCCGAAGACTTGCGGTAGGATTACCACCTATCCGCTGGATCAACACCGATTGATCATATACCGAGCTCCATTACCGAACAAAGCAAGACGTTGTAATCCCAAGAAACAAAAGAACTACAACGCCAAATTGATGAACTCATGAATCACGGATATGTCCGAGAAAGTTTAAGTCCGTGTGCGGTTCCGGCTCTACTCGTACTCAAAAAAGACGGAACATGGCGGATGTGTATTGACAAGAGAGCCGTGAATAACATCACCGCCAAGTATCGGTTTCCCATCCCGAGACTAGACGACATGCCGGACGAGTTACATGGCTCTGCTATATTTTCCAAAGTTGATTTACGGAGCGGATACCATCAACCGCATGCGAGAGGGAGACGAATGGAAAACGGCGCTTAAAACGAAGAATGGACTTTACGAATGGGTTGTGATGCCATTCGGCCTCACCAACGCCCGAGCACCTTTATGAGGTTGATGAACGAGGTTCTAAAACCTTTCTTGGGAAAGTTTGTTGTCGTGTACTTAGACGACATTTTGATCTACAATGGTCCGTAGAAGAACATCTCGAACATTTGCGGTACGTGTTTGAGACGCTAAGGGAGCAAAAGCTTTATGGAAAACGGAGAAGTGTACTTTCCTAGTCGAGAGTCTTGTCTTTCTCGCTATGTTGTTTCAAAAGACGGAGTTTGGTCGACCAAGAGAAGATCGCGGCAATCAAGTCGTGGCCGACCCCAAAGACAATCACGGAGGTACGGCCATTTCATGGCCTCGCTTCTTTTACCGACGATTCATACGGACTTCAAAGACTATATCCAAATTCTATCACGGAGTGTCCGAAAAGGGAACCTTTGCTTGAAACGAGACGGCCCAAAAGGCTTTTGAAAACTTAAAGGGAAAATTATGTGAAGCGCCGATTTTGACGCGCCCGATTTTTCACAACCGCTTGAGGTAGAATGCGACGCTAGCAGAGTTGGAATCGGGCGTGCTCATTCGTAGAGGCCGCCCCATTGCCTATTTTTCGAGAAGCTAAGTGGCGCCCGAGTGAATTATTGTACTTACGACAAAGAGTTCTATGCGATCGTAAGAGCACTCGATCATCGAGTCATTATCTCATGTTTCAAACATTTCGTGCTACATTCGATCACGAGTCGTTGAAATATATCAACTGACAGAGTAAGCTAAGCCCGAGACATGCAAAATGGGTGGAATTTTTACAATCTTTTCACTTTTCATCCAAATACAAAGACGGAAGAGTAATGTAGTGGCGGATGCACCGCCGAGACGGTATGCCTTCATCACGATGCTAGATGTTCGCTTGTTGGGATTCGAGACTTTGAAAGATCACTACCACGACGATTTGGATTTCGGGAAATTTTTAACCGTTGTAAAACGGCCCCGCACGAGGAATTTGTTTTGTGATGGCTTTCTTCAAGGGGAATAAATTATGTGTGCCGAGACATACAATTCGGGAATTGCCGGTTCGGGAGGCGCACGGAGGAGGACTAGCCGGTCACTTCGCTCGACTAAGATCAGAGGTGCTAAAAGAACATTTCTTTGGCCGAAGATGTATGGTGACGCCAAGACAATCGTGAGCAAATGCGTAATTTGTCATATGATGAAAAGTTCGCTCAAGTCGAGTACATACATGCCGCTGCCGATACCGCTACGACCGTGGGAGGATGTCTCGATGGATTTTATTGTGGCTTTACCTCGTATTCAACGAGGCAAGGACTCGATCATGGTGGTCGCCGACCGCTTTTCGAAAATGGCTCACTTTGTCGCGTGCCACAAAACCGATGATGCAAGCAATGTGGCGGACTTGTATTTCCGAAATAGTTCGCTTACACGGAGTGCCAAAACTATCGTGTCGGATCGAGATTCCAAATTTCGAGTTACTTCGAATACTTTATGGAGGAAAGTCAGTACTAAACTCCTATTCAAGATTTCACATCACCCGCAAACCGACGGATGCACCGAGGTAACTAATCGAACCTTGGGAGCATTATTACGAGGGTTGGTAAATAAAACTCGTAAAGATTGGGACGTTAAACTTGCTCATGCCGACTCGCATACAACCGATCACCCGGCTATGCCACGCCCATTCACCTTTGAAGTAGTATACGGATTAAATCCGCACTTGCCATTCGACTTGATTCCCCGCCGAGCAACGAGTTGGTTCACAAAGACGCCAAGCAAAACTCAAATCAATGGTGAAGTTACACGAAAAGATACGGAACGGATTAAAGAAGTAAATGAAATATACAAACTAAGTCGAACAAAAATAAAAAGGCGAGATTATTTGATGTTGGCGACTTGCCTGATACATTTGAGAAAAGAAAGATTCCCAAGCAAACTAAGAACAAATTGATGCCGAGAGCCGAGGGTCCGTATAAAATTGTGGAAAAGGTGAACGACAACGCATACAAAGTCGAACTTCCGCGAATACGAGTACACGCGACATTCAACGTAGGTGATCTCTCACCTTATCTTGACGACGATGGCATTGCACTGAGGTCAATTCCTTTCAAAGACGGAGGGAATGATACGATATCTAATATTCCAATAAGAAACTCCGATAAAAATCGACATCCATGATGATGCAAATTCGCATGGCCATGCATCGTTATACTTAGAGAAAATGTTAAACGGATCGAGTTACGTTGTTAATCGGAATCGAGTAACGAGAATTCGACGACGGATCGGTCCGAAGCATGATGGATCGCCATATCATGCTTGAAAGGGACATGTTTCGACTTCATATCTTGACAAGATAATGAAGTTATCTTCTCCTTCCCCACCATGTACACATACGGCCGAAGCTTGAAGATAGAGGGGAGACTTTCTTCTTCATGTCATTATCTCCTATATCTTGTTAAGGATCGCCGATTTGGATGCTTGCAAAAAGGAAAGATTTGTGAAGACTTTCATCAAGAATCTCTCATGTCACCATCATGAAATAAAGACCAAGATTGCTTGGTATCTTCTTGTGATTTTCGCCGAAATGATGTGTTAGGAAGTTTCCTTTTTTCGCTTTGTTGTATTTTCAGACGGTTGTAAACTACTATATATAGTAGTGTTCGTTGTACTTGTAAATCATCGAGAATCATAATAAACTTTGTATTTCCTTTGAAATATACGTTGAACGAGTTCGACAAACCTTAGTTATTGTTTCACGAGTTTCGAGATTTTAACTTTAATCAATTCTCAAAAGGTCTTGGGAAGCGATTACCCTTTATCGAAGTTATAGGTCTAGTTCGATAAAAACACACCAAACTCCGTACATCTTACTCATCACGGCCAATCCCACATAAAATTCGGCCCATCACCTTTGTAATTTCGATCCATATTGTAAACGTGTTAATCTTCCGTTGTGTTTTATACGTATTACTTACGTAATTCGACGATTGCCGCGATCTTCTCTTGGTCGACCAAACTCCGTCTTTTGAAACAACATAGCCGAGAAAGACAAGACTCTCGACTAGGAAAGTACACTTCTCCCGCTTTCCATAAAGCTTTTGCTCCTTAGCGCCTCAAACACGTACCGCAAATGTTCGAGATGTTCTTCTACTGACCGATCAGATCAAAATGTCGCCTAAGTACACGACAACAAACTTTCCCAAGAAAGGTTTTAACCTCGCTCATCAACCTCATAAAGGTGCTCGGGCGTTGGTGAGGCCGAATGGCATCACAACCCATTCGTAAAGTCCATTCTTCGCTTTAAACGCCGTTTTCCATTCGCCTCCTCTCGCATGCGGATTTGATGGTATCCGCTCCGTAAATCAACTTTGGAAAATATAACCGAGCCATGTAACTCGTCCAGATGTCGCCTAGTCTCTGGATGGGAAACCGATACTTGACGGTGATGTTATTCACGGCTCTCACAATACACATCCGCCATGTTCCGCCTTTTTTGGTACGAGTAGAATCGAACCGCACACGACTTAAACTTTCTGACATATCCGTGATTCATGAGTTCATCAATTTGACGTTGTAGTTCTTTTGTTTCTTCGATTACAACGATATCGCTTTGTTCGCAATGGAGCTCCTTATAAGATCAATCGTGTTCAATCCCGCGATAGGTGGTAATCCTACCGCAAGTCTTCGGAAATACGTCCGAAAACTCGTAATAGTGCATCTATCTCCTCCTCATTTTGCGATTTGGTGGCAAGATTTCGACCTCCTTGATCATCATCAAATAAACACGCTCGCCATCGCCAATGGCGTGTTCGACTTCTTTCTCGCTTGCAAACATCGTAAGTTTCCCTTCGACTTTTTCGAACTCATCGTCCGGATAGCTTGAGGTGACATAGGTTTAAGGACAATTTTTTACCTTTGTCACGTAGCTCATACTCATTACTCCTCCTCGATGTAGTACGTCCCATCAAATAACCAGGTCTTCCTAATAACACGTGACATGCGCCCATCTAGTACATCGCAAGTAATGTCATCGCCATACGAACCCATGGTGAGTCCGACCTTCACTTGTCTTGAAACCTTCACTTTGTTTCCGTCATCGAGCCAATGGAGTGCATACGGCTTAGATGGGCCGTGGTGACCAAGCCGAGTTTTGAAACCATCTCGCTTGATGCCACGCTTGTACAACTTCCACCGCCAATGATCAAGCTACACCATTTCTCTCCGACACGACACTTCGTGTGAAAGATTTGGTCTCGTTGTTCTTCGTCACTGGGCTGCCTTCGCTTGCAACATGCGAAGGACAAGGTTCGTGTCATAGTTCGGGCATCGTATGCCTCGCATTCTTCTTCTTCGGCTTCTAAGTTAAAAACGCCTCCAACTCTTTCTTCTTCTAATAATTCCTCTCAAGCGGCCAGGCTTCTCGTAACGTCACAATCCTCCGATTCTGACAAGCACTTTGATAGTGTCCAAATCCTTGACATTTGAAACATCGGACTTTAGATAGGCCTGCCTCTTTTGGTGTGGTAGGGGTTTTTGGAATGGTAGTAACGGATCGGCTTGTGGTGACAGTTTTGGAAACGAGCTAGAACTCGCGCCAAAGTTGGTATTTCCGTATTTAGGTGGGAATTCGGGTTTAGAGAGTTTGGTTTTGTTTTGATTTTCCAACTTTATGCAAAGTCCGCATAAAGTATCAAGTTTAATAGGTAGAGTTCCACTAATTAGCAATGTTTTTGTTCAAACCTCGTAGAAACGGACATCCGCAATTCTTCGCTTTCTTCAAGTTCTCCCATCAAGGATAAGTTTTCAAACTCCTCGATGTACTCCTCGACCGAGCTTTCTTGCGTGAGGTCGAAATTTTTCGGTACAGCTTAGCTTGTGTGTAGCCGGACATATCTTTTCGTAGTTTCCTTTTAGGAATCCTACTAACGTATCTTCTCTTTCCGCACGACTTCTCTTCTGTTTTCATTCGCTCAAACCAAAGGGAAGCTCCCTTTCCAAGTTTGAGGATCGCGCACTTGCAACGCACTCGCCATTGAGCTCCTTGAACTCAAACATTCGCTCAATTTTTCTTTCCCACCTGCATAAACTTCAGATCGGTGCCGCCACGAACTCCTAAGTTCGCCGGTCTTGTATTCATCCGCATGTCGTGGTGCATGCATGGTGTCATGTCCTCGCCTGCATGGATTCTGGCCCGCAAGCCACGAAGAACGCCACGTAGTTGTGCTACTTCTTCATCGGTGAATGCCATTTTCTTCAAGATGTCGAATCGTGGAGACAAGTGTCTCCGATACCACTTATGATACTAATTACGTAAGTAATACGTATAAAACACAACGGAAGATTAACACGCTTACAATATGGATCGAAATTACAAAGGTGATGGACGAATTTTATGTGGATTCGGCCGTGATGAGTAAGATGTACGAGTTTGGTGTGTTTTTATCGAACTAGACCTATAACTCGATAAAAGGGTAATCGCTTCCCAAGACCTTTTGAGAATTGATTAAAGTTAAAATCTCAAACTCGCCAAACAATAACTAAGGTTTGTCGAACTCGCTCAACGATATTTCAAAGGAAATACAAAGTTTATTATGATTCTCGATGATTTACAAGTACAACGAACACTACTATATATAGTAGTTTACAACCGTATTTAAAATACAACAAAACGAAAAAAGGAAACTTCCTAACACATCATTTCGGCCGAAAATCACAAGAAGATACCAAGCAATCTTGGTCTTTATTTCATGATGGTGACATGAGAGATTCTTGATGAAAGTCTTCACAAATCTTTCCTTTTGCAAGCATCCAAATCGGCCGATCCTTAACAAGATATGGGAGATAATGACATGAAGAAGAAAGTCTCCCTCTATCTTCAAGCTTCGCCGTATGTGTACATGGTGGGGAAGGAGAAGATAACTTCATTATCTTGTCAAGATATGAAGTCCAAACATGTCCCTTTCAAGCATGATATGGCCGATCCATCATGCTTTCGACCGATCCGCTGCCGAATTCTACGCTACTCCGATTCCGATTAACAACGAACTCCAATCCGCTTAACATTTTCTCCTAAGTATAACGATGCATGGCCATGCGAATTTGCATCATCATGGATGTCGATTTTTATCGAGTTTCTTCGATCGAATATTAGATATCGTATCAATAAACGTAATTAAACTTAAAACTTAGGAATAGTAACACGAAATGGACTTGCGGAAACCCCAAAACGGCGGTTCCGAGTAATGATTACGAATTCGTCCAAAATAGTACGAACCGAACAAGAAAGATTAAATTCAAATGATATGAACTCCAATATCAACATCAACTTAGTAAGAAATTACAACGATTAAGATAATATTCTCGCCTCGATTCCCAAATAGGGTTGAATAATGAAGGATACCGATACATGACTCAAAGTTACACCGAACGGTGAATACGAATGAACGAATATGAATGATTATTAATGAGTGAGAATTACCGAGTGACACCATCAATGAAAATAAATGAGTTCACAACCGGGTATTACAGATTAGGTATTATTAATAGGAGATAAGACCACATTACATGCATTCGAGCCGAACTCTATGAAAACTCGGGTTTATTGATTAGATTCGAGCCTTTTGTACTCATAATTGGCTATAACACCCAATTAATCTTTTACTTCTTGATTAAGTCTTGTTGTAGCAAGAATTGAATATAATAAATTCTAAGCCTTTACTTCTTGATTAAGTCTTGTTAATAGGATACAATACCACCTTGCATGTATTTGAGCTCTAACTCTATGAAAACTCGGGTTTATTGGTTAGATACGAGCCTTTGTACTCAAAATTGACCATAATCGCTCCAATTAATCTTCTCTTTCTTGATTTAGTCTTATTGTAGCAAAGATTCACCGTAATATCTTCAATTAAACCTTTACTTCTCGATTAAGTCTTGTTAATAGGAGATAAGACCACGTTACATGCATTCGAGTCTAACCCTATGAAAACTCGGGTTTATTGATTATATTCGAGCATTTTGTACTAAGAATTCGCTATAACATCTCCGATTAATCTTTCACTTCTTGACTAAAGTCTTATTTTAGCAAGGATCGATATAATAGCTCCGATTAAGCCTTTACTTTATTATGTCTTGTTAGCAGGAGATAAGACCACGCTATATGCATTCGATTCGAATCGTATGAAAACATGGGTTTATTGATTAGATCCGAGCCTTTTGTACTAAGAATTGGCTATAATCGCTTGATTAATCTTTTGATTAAGTCTTGTTGTAGCAAGGATTCACTATAGTATTCCGATTTGACATTTACTTCTTGATTAAGTCTTATTAATAGGAGATAAGACCACGTTACATGCATTCGAGTCGTAACTCTATGAAAACTCGAGTTTATTAATTTGATTAGAGCCTTTATACTCATAGTTGGCTATAACAACCCAATTAATCTTTTACTTCTTGATTAATTCTTGTTGTAGCAAGGATAGAATATAACACTCTGCTAAGCCTTTACTTCTTGATTAAGTCTTGTTAATAGGATACAATACCACCTTGCATGCATTTGAGCTCTAACTCTATGAAAACTCGGTTTATTGGTTAGATCCGAGCCTTTTATACTCAAAATTGACCATAATCGCTCCGATTAATCTTTTCTTTCTTGATTTAGTCTTATTGTAGCAAGGATTCACCGTAATGTCTCAAATTAAACCTTTACTTCCCGATTAAGTCTTGTTAATAGGAGATAAGACCACGTTACATGCATTCTAGTCTAACTCTATGAAAACTCGTGTTTATTGATTATATTCTAGCCTTTGTACTGTAATTCGCTATAACATCTCCGATTAATCTTTCACTTCTTGATTAAGTCTTGTTTTAGCAAGATCGATATAATAGCTCCGATTAAGCGTTTACTTCTTTATTAAGTCTTGTTAGCAGGAGATAAGACCACGTTACATGCATTCGATTCGAATCGTATGAAAACATGGGTTTATTGATTAGATTCGAGCCTTTGTACTAAGAATCGCTATAACCGCCTAATTAATCTTTTGATTAAGTCTTGTTGTAGCAAGGATTCGCTATAGTATCTCCAATTTCACCTTTACTTCTTGATTAAGTCTTGTTAATAGGAATTAAGACCACATTATATCCATTCGAGCTGAACTCTATAAAAACTCGGGTTTGTTGATTAGATTCGAGCCCTTTGTACTTAGAATCGGCTATAATCGATACTTAATTTGCTTGGGAATACGAATATGTATCGGTAGTATATGTAAGTTTATGATAGTGGAAGGCTTTTCACGAGTAGGGTGTTTTGAGTGTATTTTTATGGAAGTAATATCGGATATGACAATGAAAAATTCGAACCAGAACAAGGGTTTATCAAATTAGACCTATAATTCGATAAGATGATTTCTTCTCAAGATATATTGAGAATCGATCGGATTAATACTCGAAAACGCGTCGAATAAAAATCAAGTTTCGATGAAAAGCATTAACAAAGGAAAACACAAAGTGTATTCTTATTTCTTTAACATTCAATGATATTACAATCCTCATACAAGACTACTTATAGGAAAACTAAGTCTTCCTATCATTTAAACAAAACAATTCAAAGATTACAAAATCTTTGAATAATCAAAACAAATCAAAGTAAAATACAATAGGGGAACACAAATCACATAATAAGGGAACACAATCCCTAAAATAAGTAAAGAAAGAAAAGGGAAAAAAACAAGCAACAAAAGTGTATAAAAAAGGTGGTCCGCTGGGACACGAGCCGTGTCGCTGACACGGCCGCGGCATGCGCAACATGGTCGGCAGACTCGACCGTAGCCTGGAACACGGCCGGGTGTCTAGGCAATGGGCCTGACGCTCGGGCGAGTAGGACTCGACCGTGTCATGGGACACGGCCGGCCGGGCCGACGCCTTCGGCAAGTTCCGAAGAGTTCGACTTGGTCGTGTCTCGGACACGGCCGAGTCTCAAGTGCGCCGCTTTACTTGTCCGGGACATCTCGGCACGGCCATTTGGGACGACACGGCCGAGTTCGGCAGCGTGTACTGGGTCTTCCAGATAAAGATGACATGGGCCGTGTCATATGACACGGCCTAGACTTCGCACCTTGGTCCTCCTTGTTTGTGTCCGCTTTCACCGAAGTACGTAGGTGCATGAGCATACAATATTGTTTCGCATTTATGTCAATTCTTACTTCGCTGATATGTCAATATCGCATAATCTCCTCCCTTTAAAAGGAATTGACCTCAATTCAAGAATTCCTCGTCGCCAAGGTAAGAAGATAGACCGCCCACGTTGAAAGTGGCGTGTACTCTATAATCACCCTAAGTTCTACTTTATATGCATTGTCGCTCACCTTACCCACGATTTGTAAGGACCCTCGCCCTTGGCATAAGTTTGTTCTTGCGTTTACTATGAAATCTCTCCTTTCTTAAGTGTACCCAAACCAAGTCGCCTACCTCGAACAGCCCCGATTTTCTTTGATTGTCGATTTCCATTTGTACGCGTCATTCACCTCTTTGATTCGATCATGTATTTGTCCGTATAACTTTATCATCGATTTAAGTTTAGATTCCGCATCTTTGTGTACCAACTTGTCCTTCGGCAATGGAATCAAGTCTAAGGGTATATAAGGATTTAACCCGTAGACGATTTCAAAGGGAGAGTGTGCCGTGGCATGTGTAGGGATCGGTTATAGGCAAATTCCACATGAGCAAGTTTCACGTCCCCAACCTTTTGCGTTTTATTCACAAGTCCTCGCAACAACGCTCCTAGCATTCGCTTGTGACCTCGTTTGACCATCTGCTTGAGGATGGTGTGAGGTGCTAAACAAGAGTTTTGTTCCCACCTTCCTCCATAATGTATTCCAAAAATAGCTAAGAAATTTTGAATCCCGATCCGAAACAATAGTTTTTAACTCCATGTAAACGAACCATCTCTCGAAGTATAATCGCCACGCATTTACGTCGTTGGTTTTGTGGCAAGCTACGAAATGAGCCATCTTCGAGAAACGATCGACGACCACCATAATAGATCTTTACCTCATTGAGTACGGGCAAAGTGATACGAAATCGACTATTCCAAGTGAAGAAAATGAAGTAAGGATTGACGTAAAGCATCTCGACCATACTCCAACACACTTAGGCGAAAACGGATACGAGATCCTGAGTTATCTTGATAACCGAGCTTAGAGTAACTTAAACATGATGGACAACTTGCATCTTGGGGAAAGGGTCCAAGTGGTAAAAGCAAGACAATAAAGAAATCTAGCACTTTCTTTATTATAGAAGTAACAGGATTCTCGGCAGCATGAAAGGCAGCTATCACCTTGGAGTCAAAACCCATATTTTACTCTTATTTGCAATTGTCGTGAGGAACCCTTTTATTATCTTTTCATTATTTTAAGACCATTTTGTTATAGTTTAAATTATTTTGTCGTGCCACTTTTGCCTATAAATAGTGGCGATGAGTTGTAATGGAGACAGATTTTGAATGATAAAACAACATACCTTGTGTATTGTTTAAGTGTCGATGAGTTTCCTTCAAAACTTTGATTATTATTCGACGCGCTTAATCTTAATCGATTGATTCTCAATAGGTGTTGAGATGAAATCACTTTATCGAATTATAGGTCTAATTCGATAAAACAATCAAGCTTCTCGTCTGCTTCGATATTCTTCTTGTTTTCGATACAGGTTATACTTGTTCAGATTTTGCATCAAGTGTTGTTCGATCGATCGAACTTGTTTCCTATTTTCATCAACATCCGACCAAGTTTGCTATTTCGAGTGCCGTTGTTTGGAGGTTGCCTATCTCGAGTTATTTCCATTCAATGGCTTCCTATCTTGTTGTCAGACGAGCCACCTATCATTTCGCCGCGGGCGCATACCACTAACTAATCTTATTGTCAGAGCGAACCGTTGTTATCGGGCCTGATAGCCTTGTCGATAGCTTCCGTCACAAAACAAATTTCTCCCCAGACGATAGAGAATTCGCATCATAAGTGTCAATTCAGATCATAAGTGGTATCGTAGACCAAGTTCGATCTTTGGCATTATGGATCTCAACGACGCTGATTTCTTGGCAAAACTTCACGATGCATTGCGTGGACTGTAACAATGCGACCAAAGATTGGCAACCTAGGCGTGGTGACTATGAACGACCCTCACGCCATGTCGAAGAGTTCAAGGTGAACGAGCTTCCTGAGTTCGCATGAATGCACTCGAGGTTTACCCGGAATGGGAACGTAAAATTGATTGTATGTTCGAGTTCAAAGACCTCGACGATGAGAAACGGTGCAAGTATGCAATTCTCAAGTTGGGAAAGGCGCCGCTTTGGTACGAAGGAGTGAAAATGCTAAGAACTCCGCAAGGGAAAAGATAAGATCCGCTCAGGATTCGTTAAAAGAAAACTTCATAAAAGATATGTACCAACATCACATCGATTGTCCTTGTACGTAAAAATTGCGTATCTCATGCAAGGGAAGCCGAGTGTCGAGAATACATTGAGGAGATTGAGAATCAAACCTTAATGGGAGAGATAGAGGAGAATGAGGAGTAGAAGATGATACGAATTACGTAAGTAATGCGTATAAAACACAGCCGAGATTATCACGCTTACAATATTGATCAAAATTACAAAGGGGATGGACAAATTTAATGGGATTCGCCGTGATGTAGAATGATGTACTGAGTTTGGTGTGTTTTATCGAACTAGATCTATAACTCGATAAAAGGTAATCTCATCCCAAGACCTTTGAGAATTGATCAAGTTAAAATCTCGAGACGCTGTCAAACAATAATTCAAAGTTTGTTGAACTCGCTCAACGATATTTCAAAGGAAATACAAGGTTTATTATGATTCAAGATATTTTTATAATACAACGAGCACTACTATATATAGTAGTCTCCAACCGTAAGAAAATACAACAAAACGAAAACGAAGCTTCCTAGTAACATCCTAATCGGCCTAAAATATCCAAGGAGATACCATCTTGGATTTTATGTTGATGAAGACATCTTCGACTTATTAAGGTGAATAAGATATGAGAGACAATGACATGAAGAAGAAAATCTTCACTCCATCTTTATGTTTCGGCCGTTTGGTCATGGTGGGGAAGGAGAAATTGACTTCATTATCTTGTCAAGATATGAAGTCAAGTGAGGTCCCTTTCAAGCATGATATGGCCGATTTTTCATGCTTTCGACCGGTTCCTCGCCGAATTTTACGTTACTCCGATTCCGATTAATAACGAATCCAATCGCGTATTCTTTCTCCCAAGTATAATGATGCATGGCGCGTATCGCCGTGGACGCCGATTTTTATTCGAGCTTCTTCGATTGGAATATTAGATATCGTATCATTCCTCCTTGTTTGAAAGGAATTGACCTCAATTCCGTAATGCCATCGCCGCCAAGGTAACGCGAGAGATCACCTACGTTGAAAGTCGCGTACTGATTCGCCCTAAGTTCGACTTTGATGCGCTTGTCGCTCACTTTTTCCACAATTTTGTACGGACTCCTCGGCTCTCGGCATCAATTTGTTCTTCCGCTTGCTTGGGAATCTTTCTTTTCAAATGTATCCAAACTAAGTCGCCAACTTCAAATAACCTCGCTTTTTTATTTTTGTTCGACTTCCGCTTGTAAATTTCATTCACTTTAATCCGCTCCCGTATCTTTTCATGTAACTTCATCATTGATTTGAGTTTTGCTTCTGCCTTTGTGAACCAACCGTTGCTCGCAAGGGAATCAAGTCCAATGGCAAGTGCGGATTTAATCCGTATACTACTTCAAAAGGCGAATGGGCCGTGGCATAACCGGGTGATCGGTTGTATGCGAATTCCGCATGAGCAAGTTTAACGTCCCAATCCTTCTGTGTTTTATTTACCAACCCTCGCAATAATACTCCTAAGGTTCGATTTGTTACCTCGGTCTATCCGTCGGTTTGTGGGTGATGTGAAGTACTGAATAGGAGTTTAGTACCGACTTTCCTCCATAAAGTATTCCGTATAACTCAAATTTGAATCTCGATCCGACACGATAGTTTTTAGAACTCCGTGTAAACGAACTACTTCCCTAAGTACAAGTCCGCCACATTGCTTGCATCATCGGTTTTGTGGCATGCGATAAAGTGAGCCATTATCGAAAACGGCCGACGACCACCATGATCGAGTCTTTGCCTCGTTGAGTACGAGGTAAAGCCACAATAAAATCCATCGAGACATCCTCCCACGGTCGTATTCTGATCGCAACGGCATGTATGTACTGACTTGAACGAACTTTTCATCATGTGACAAGTGACGATTTACTCACGATTGTGCTTACGTTACTATACATCTTTGGCCAAAAGAAGTGTTCTTTTAGCACTTCTACAGCCTTGGTCGAGCCAAGTGACCGGGCTAGCCCTCCTCCGTGCGCTCCCGAACTAGCAATTCCCGAATCAGATGTCTCAGACACATAATTTATTCCCCTTGAAGAGAAAGCCATCCTGTAACACAAATTCCTCGTACATCGCTTTACAACGTTAAAAATTTCCCAAGTCCAAATCGTCAGAATGATCTTTCAAAGTCTCGAACCCCAACAAACGAACATCTAGCATCGACAAGGCATACTGCCTCGATAGTGCATCCGCCACTATATTACTCTTCCCGTCTTTGTACTTGGATGAAAAGTGAAAAGATTGTAGAAATTCCACCCATTTCGCATGTCGCGGGCTTAACTTGCTTTGTCCGTTGATGTATTTCAACGACTCGTGATCCGAGTGTAACACGAAATGTTTCGAACGTAAATAGTGACTCCAATGATCGAGTGCTTCACGATAGCATAGAACTCCTTGTCGTAAGTACACTAATTCACTCGGGCGCCACTTAGTTTCTCCGAAAATAGGCGATGGGACGGCCTCTTCTGATAAGCACCGCCCGATTCCAACTCCGCTAGCGCCGCATTCCACCTCAAACGGTTGTGAAAATCGGGTAACGCCAAAATCGGCGCTCACATAATTTTACCTTTAAATTTTCAAAAGCCTTTGGGCCGCCTGCTCCATGCAAAGGTTCCTTTAGACACTCCGTGATCGGACCGAGATGGTGCTAAAGTCCCGTATGAATCGCCGGTAAAAGAAGCGAGGCCATGAAATGATCGTATCTCCGTGATTGTCTTTGGGGTCGGCCACCACTTGATTGCCGCGATCTTTTCTTGGTCGACCAAACTCCGTCTTTCAAACAACATAGCCGAAAGACAAGACTCTCGACTAGGAAAGTACACTTCTCCCGCTTTCCATAAAGTTTTGTTCCCTTAGCGCCTCAAATACGCACCGCAAATGTTTGAGATGCTCCTCTACGGATCGATCGCAGATCAAAATGTCGCCTAAGTATACGACAACAAACTTTCCCAAGAAAGGTTTAAGAATCTCGCTCATTAACCTCATAAAAGTGCTCAGCCTTCGTGAGGCCGAATGGCATCACAACCCATTCAGAAGTCCATTCTTTGTTTTAAACGCCGTCTTCCATTCGCCTCCCTCGCATGCGGATTTGATGGTATCCGCTCCGTAAATCAACTTTGGAAAATATAACCGAGCCATGTAACTCGTCCAAAGATGTCGCCTAGTCTCTGGATGGGGAACCGATACTTGACGGTGATGTTATTTACGGCCCATCAATACACATTCGCCAAGTTCCGCTTTTTTGGTACAAGTAGAATCGAACCGCACACTTGACTTAAACTTTCTGACATATCCGTGATTCATGAGTTCATCAATTTGGCGTTGTAGTTCTTTGGTTTCTTCAGATTACAACGATACGCCGCTTTGTTCTGTGAATGGAGCTCCTGTATAAGATCAATCTGTGTTCAATTCCGCGGATAGGTGGTAATCCTACCGCAAGTCTTCGGGAATACGTCCAAAACTCGTAATAGAGCATCTATCTCTTCCTCATGGTGCGATTTGTGGCAAGATTTCGACCTCTTTGATCATCATCAAATAAACACGCTCGCCATCGCCAATGGCGTGTTCGACTTCTTTCTCGCTTGCAAACATCGTAAGTTTCGGTCCTTCGACTTTTCGAACTCATCGTCCGGATAGCTTGAGGTGACATAGGTTTAAGAACGATTTTACCTTTGTCACGTAACTCATACTCATTACTCCTCCTCGATGTAGTACGTCCCGATCAAATAACCAAGGTCTTCCTAATAACACGTGACATGCGTCCATCGGTAGTACATCGCATGTAATATCATCGCCATACGAACCTGTGGTGAGTCCGACCTTCACTTGCCTTGATACTTTCACCTTGTTTCCATCATCGAGCCAATGGAGTGCATACGGCTTAGGATGGGCCGTGGTGATCAAACCGAGTTTTGAGACCATCTCGCTTGATGCCACGCTTGTACAACTTCCACCGCCAATGATCAAGCTACACCATTTATCTCCGGCACGACACTTCGTGTGGAAGATTTGGTCTCGTTGTTCTTCGTCACTTGGGCGGCCTTCGCTTGTAACATGCGAAGGACGAGGTTCGTGGTCATAGTTCGGGCATCGATGCCTCGATTCTTCTTCTTCTTCACAGCTTCTAAGTTAAAAACGCCTCCAATTTTTCTTCTTCGCTAGTAATTTTTCTCGCGGCTATGGCTTCTCGTAACGTCACAATTCTCCGATTTGGACAAGCACTTTGATAGTGTCCAAATCCTTGACACTTGAAACACCGGACTTTAGATAGGCTTGTTTCTTTTGGTGTGATAGGAGTTTTGGGATGGTAGTAACGGGTCGGGTTTGTGGTGACTGCTTTTGGAAAGGAGATAGAACTCGAGCCAAAGTTGGTATTTCAGTATTTAGGTTGTAATTCTGGTTTATTTAGTTTTGTTTTGTTTTTATTTTCCAACTTTTTGCACAGCCCGCATAATGTATCGAATTCGGATTAGGGGTAGAGTTAGACTTAATTAGCAATATTTTTGTTCATTCCTCTTAGGAAACGGACATCCGCAATTCATCGCTTTCTTCAAGTTCTCCCATCAAGGATAAGTTTTCAAACTCCTCGATGTACTCCTCGACACTTAGCTTTCCTTGTGTGAGTTCGTGAATTTTTCGATACAAGCTTAACTTGTGTGTAGTCTGACATATCTTTTCGTAGTTTCTTTTTAGAGAATCCTACTAACGTATCTTCTCTTTTCCTAAGACGAACTCTTTGTGTCTTCATTCGCTCAAACCAAAGGGAAGCTCCCTTTCCAAGTTTGAGAATCGCATACTTGCAACATACCTCGTCATTGAGATCCTTGAACTCAAACATCTGCTCAATTTTTCTTTCCCACTCCAAATAAACCTCGGATCGGTGTCGCCTACGAACTCCTGGAGTTCGCTTGTCTTGTATTCATCAGCATGTCGTGGGTGCATGCATGGTGTCGATCCTCGCGTGCTTCGATTCCGGGCTCCGGTAAGCCACGAAGAACGCCACGAGTTGTGCTACTTCTTCATCTGAATGCCATCTTCTTGAGTAACGCCGAGAACTCGTGAGACAAATGGCTCGTACCACTTATGATACGAATTACGTAAGTAATGCGTGATAAAACACAATGGGAGATTATCACGCTTACAATATTGATCAAAATTACAAAAGGGATGGACGAATTTAATGGATTCGGCCGTGATGTAGAATGATGTACGGAGTTTGGTGTGTTTTATCGAACTAGACCTATAACTCGATAAAAGGTAATCTCTTCCCAAGACCTTTTGAGAATTGATCAAGTTAAAATCTCGAGACGCTACAAACAATAATTCAAAGTTTGTTGAACTCGTTTCAACGATATTTCAAAGGAAATACAAGGTTTATTATGATTCAAGATATTTTTACAATACAACGAGCACTACTATATATAGTAGTCTCCAACCGTAAGAAAATACAACAAAACGAAAACGAAGCTTCCTAGTAACATCCTAATCGGACGAAAATATCCAAGGAGATACCATCTCGATTTTATGCTGATGAAGACATCTTGACTTATTAAGGTGAATAAGATATGAGAGACAATGACATGAAGAAGAAAATCTTCACCCATCTTTATGTTTCGCCAAGCTTGTGTCATGGGGGGGAAGGAGAAATCGACTTCATTATCTTGTCAAGATATGAAGTCAAGTGAGGTCCCTTTCAAGCATGATATGGCCGATTTTTCATGCTTTGACCGGTTCCGTTGCCGAATTTTACGTTATCCGATTCCGATTAACAACGAACTCAAATCCGCGTATTCTTTCTCCTGAAGTATAATGATGCATATTAGGCTATGATTGCCGTGACGCTGATTTTTACTGAGCTTCTTCGATCGAATATTGATATCGTATCGTAAGATGTCGCGATTCTTGCGTGGCTTGAATCGAAGCATGCTAACTCGTGGAATTATTTCCATACGAGGACTTCATACATTATGTGGGTTATGTGTGAAGTTGAAGGCTCAAAACAGGATGAAGTTGTATAAACCCGAGTTTCCAACCAAAATTGGAAACCTAAGTGCCGGTTCTAGTTCTATTACTAAGGCAACATCACTCCGGCCATCGTTATATTCCTACGCCCCCCTACGCATCAAGGAGACGAGTTTGGCTAAAGTAAGATGTTTCAAATGTCAAGGGTTCGACATTATCAAAATGCGTGTCCAAACAAATGAGTGGTAACACTAAGAGAAGTCGTCACGATCCGAGACGAGTTGTTGGTCGAGGACGAAAAGGAGAAACTGGGTGATGTATTTGATTTCAGCATGGAGGACGAAGAAGGAGAAGAATGTGAGACCTACAATGCTCCAAACTATGACACGACTTTAGTTCTCCACACTTACAAGCCAAAGTCAAGCTTCAATGATTTGGCAATGACCAAATATTTCACACAAAGTTTCAAATCGGAAATAAATGGTGTAGTTTGATTGTTGATTGAGGGAGTCAGACCAACGTAGCTTCCAGCGAGATGGTGATCGAACTCGGCTGACCACTACGGCTCACCCAAACCTTACACTTTACATCGGCTCGATGATGGGAGCAAAATAAGGGTGATTAAACAAGTAAGGATTGACTAACCAATGGGTTCATATGAAGACAACGTATTATGTGATGTACTCCCAATGAATGCATGCCATGTACTTTTGGGAAGACTATGGATGTTTGATAGGACGCTTTACACCGAGGAAGAAGCAACGAGTACGAGTTACGGATAAGGGCAAAAGGATTGTGCTTAAACTAATGTCACCTCAAGCTATTCACTCTATGAGTTCCGCCTGAGTGAAAACCAAAACTGCCATGTTTGCTAGCTTAACGAGATGTGGAACATGCTATTAATGATGGCGAAAAAGGTGCAGTACTTGTTGATTCTCAAGGAGACATGGAGTGGTAACATGGTTGTGCGGAACGATTTAAAGGATGGATGCCTTATCGCATTTAATTTGCTGATGTTTTTCCGTAAGAATTACTACGGGTTTGCCACTCCATTCGTGGGATTGAACATCGACGACTTCATATCAAAGGCCGCCCCTAACAAAGCCGCTTATAGATGTAATCCCGAGAGACGAAGGAATGACAAAACCAAATCAAGAACCGATGAACCACGGTATGTTCGAGAAAGCCTAAGTCCTGCGCAGCTCCGATATTACCTGGGTTCGTAAGAAAGACGGATCTTGGTGAATGTGTATCGACATTCGAGTTGGACTAATATAACCATCAAGCATCGATTTCCGATTCGAGGCTTGATGACATGTTGGAGGAATTACACGATCCGTGATCTTTCAAAAGTTGACTCTACGAAGTGGTTATCACCAAATCCAGATGCGAGAATGAGATGAGATGAAGAAGGCCTTCAAAACTAAACACTGACCGTATGAATGGACCATCATGCCGCTCGGCCTTACAAATGTGCCGAGTAGTTTCATGCGCTTGATGAATCAGGTACTTAAGCCATTTTTAAGAAAATTCGTAATTGTATACTTAGACGATATTTTGATCTACAAATGATCGTTGCAAGAACATTTCGAACACTTGAGACGAGTCTTCAAACCCTTAGGGAACAAAGGTATGGAAAAAGGAGAAGTGCTTATGAGATCATCAGCCCCCATCGCTGGCTTTATTCCGGTCGGCGATTCACGATCAGATATCTATTGCTTGGAATGCGTTAATTGTTTGAATCGCGCGCGCGGTAATACGGCTATTAAAATTGACATTCGTAAAGCTTTTGACACTCTCTCCCGGGAGTTCTTATCGATGTTCTCCACAGCTTTAATTTTCACGACTGGTTGTTGCATGGGTTTCACCATTCTTCACTCAAATAAGCTTTCTATTCTTATAAATGGTGCTCCTACTGTTACTTTGTGTGCAAATCAAGGGGTTCGCAAGGTGATCCCATGTCCCCTCTTTTATTTTGTATTGCCGAGGAGATGCTCTGGCCTCATGCTCTCCAATGCGGTTCGACTACTCTCTTCAAGCCTATTTTTGCGGGTCGTAAGATCGTCTATCTTTCTCACCTTTATGCGGATGATGCTATCGTGTTTGGTCATGCCTCTACGGATAATGCCAATGCCATATCGAAGATTCTTGATGATTACTCGATATCTCAAGTCAGCTATGAACCGTGAATAAATCTAAGGTTTATTTCGTTCTCATGTTCCTATCCACACCAAACGGGTCATTCAAGGCACTCTGGCATGCGCGAGGATCACTCCCTTTCAATTACCTCGGGTTCCATTATTCTCGCGGCATACCCCATCTCATCCATATTGCCCCGCTGCTGACAAAATTATTAGTAAATTTTCTCGCTTGGAAAGGATCCTCTCTCGATGGGGTCGTATTTGCTTAGTTAACTCGCTATCATGAGCTCCTCTATTCACTCAATGATGATATATAGTCACATCAAATTGATAAACAAATTAGATTCAAGCTAGAAATTTTATTTGGTCGGGGACATTAGTCACAAGAACGCATGTACTGTGGCTCGGAGTAGAGTTTGTTCCCTTAGAGGAGGGAGGGCTTCAGGTGAGGCATCTTCTGCATTTATGAATGAATCCTTTTGTTCCGCTTGGCCTGGTATTCTCAGAGGATTCCTTTTGTGGACAATTCCTTCGCCGTGAGGTTTCTCGAAGTAATTTAGATACTGCAAGATTGTTTCTTCCTCTATATTCAGGGGGTTCGTGAATCATATTTCCTGCCTTCTTAACACTTCCAAATGGGTTATTGATAATGGTCGAATATTAATTTTTAAAGGCAACCGGGTTATATCATTGGTGATCGGTCGGTATTCTCGCATCTCGTATACCTTCTCCGACACCATCAGCGATTTTACTATGACGGACTCGCATCTTACCCTCGATTTCATGGAAAGGTGTCGGATGTCGCTTTAGATGTCGTCTATGCCCTCTCGACTTTGAAGGAAAAGACGAGCGAAGTTCTGGGCTAAATCGCATGGCAATGTTACCTCTCAAATCGCTTTATTGGCACCTTCGCCACAACTTTCCTAAGGTGAGTCGGGAAATGGATTTGGCACAGATTAATCCCCGCTCGTTGTTCTCTCACGGTCTTGAAGGCTATTCACAACAGTCACCTGCTTTTTATCTTCTTCGCTTAAGGGGTTTCATTGGTCCTTCGGTTTTACCTTTTCTGTCTCTCCGCCCGTGAATCGATTGACCATATTTTCACCGAGTGTGTTGTTATCCTAGTAGCCTGGGACTATATTGAGCTGGGCTTCTTAAACTCTTTAGAATCGAACGCCGGGTTCGACACTTCATCATTCGAGCATGGATATCGATTTAGTCACAGATCTCTACTCTCCGGAGATTCACTACACACCGCTGTCCGGCTATCTCGCATATTCACTGTGAGGTTTATATAATGATGCTAAATTTTCTATCATGTCTCTTCGTTCTATAGTTTGGTCTCTTCTCGTAGAATGTAATAACTATGACATGGGCACCATGGATAACTCTATTTCCGATCCGGCCTCGTCTTGCTCTAGTGTGGGCCACGCGAGACTCCGCTTTACCCTATTTATGTGAAATGGTATCCCCCAATCAATGGATGAAAGTTAACATCGATGGGATGGCTAAAGGCCGCCTGTGCTTGGGTGCTATGGCCTTGTTTATCGGAAACGTCTGGGTGGGTTTTTGCACTCTCTCCGCGGCAATTGTCAGTGTTTTCCTTCCAAGCCGAGTTGGTCGCGCTATTCATGCTATCGTAGATTGCTTTTATCATAGTTGTGATTATTTGTGGTCGGAGTCCCACTCTACTTATTTGAGGCGATTTGGCGATATCGACGCATGCGCTGTGGTCTCTCGTGATCTATAGAGAAGGGAATGTTGTATGCAGATCGGCTTTCTAAAAGATTGGTTTCTTACGCAGTGGTCTAG